>CM042010.1:157617906-157800406 GCA_023525715.1 Cichorium intybus | reverse complement strand
GTTAAAATTATTAAAATCTTACATGAGGAAAAGTCGGGTCTGGAGAACATCGAAGTGGTTAGAACGGGTCACACTTGGAAGAGCATAATGAAGATGGGTTTAAACCTTAAAGAAAAGAATATTTATGTTAGAAAAATGATCAAAAAAGAGATTGGGGATGGGAAAGATACGCTTTTTTGGAAAGAATGGTGGATTATGGAAATAACCTTAAAAGAGAAATTCAAGAGGCTATTTCAACTAGACCCAAACAAAGACTGTCTAGTTTTCGATAGAATCAATCCAAATGGTGAAGAGTGGGAATGGTGTAATGACATTAGAGACGGCAGGACGAAAGACGAATGGAATTCGCTTATTCAAGTTATGTCAGATGTCAAGTTAGGGGACAACTTTGATGCGTGGAAATGCACTGAAGGCCCGAAGGGAGAATTTTCCGTGAGTTGGTTCAGATCGGAGTTAGTCAAGGGTCAAAATCATTCTATCGGTATTGACAGATGGTCCAAATGGTTACCAAATAAGGTTAATATTTTTGTATGGAAACTCTTTAGGGGCATAATGGCGGTGAAAGAGGTTTTAAAGGAGATTAAAGCGATCCAATCCTTCAGTGGCTGTGATCTATGCAAAAACCTTAGAGAATCTATAAACCACGTCTTTGTGGATTGCCCTGTAGCAATTGCTGTTTGGTTGAAAGTATACTCCTGGTGGGGAAAGGATAATTTCAGCAGTGGTTCTTTGGTAGAAGTGTTCGAGAATTTTGTTGAGGTGGGTGTTAACTCAGCTCATAAGAAGGTGATCGAAACGGTGGGCTTTGCTACTCTATTGAGTTTATGGCGGAATAGAAATGATTATTTCCATAACAAGAAGGCGAGAAGGGTGGAGGAGATTTTTGCTCAGATCGAAAAGGAGTTCTTTTCTTGGATTGATGTTAGGGCTAAAAAGTTGTTTTAGATAGAAATTTATGGATTTTTTCTCCTAGACTTTCTATTTCTACTTTGTAACTCGGTTTGGTGTGGGTCTTCCTAGCCCCTTTTTTTTGAAAGGCAACATTTATTAGAAAAGGAAGCCCAGCAAGAAGCTGGGAAACCAAAGTAGAAAACAAGGATCCAATTACATTTTGATGGCTAATCTAGGAAAAGACAACCAAAGGCTCCTATCGATTTTAACTTTAGAAGCTCTACTCTCGATCCACAGGAATGCTTCTCTTTGAATGTGTAAGAACACGTCCTCCTCTTTCCTTCTTTTGTCATGAAATAAAGTATCGTTCCGGTTAGTCCATAACAAGGATAACGAAGCAGCTCCTATCACAAACAACACCTTTTTTCTTTTGAATCCACCCTTCCTCTTTGAGCCAGTCAAAGATACCATCAATTGAATTAATAACTTTGTCTTTGAGGTCCCACCATCTACCAACTTTGTACTAGACTTTCTTAGCAAAAGGGCATGTGAAGAAAGTATGAAAGATCCCTTCAGTACCACCATTGCATACTTTACAGATGGGAGCACCAGAGAACATGTTCATCGTGCTAAGAATTTCTTTAACTGCCACTCTACCTTTACATATTCTCCAAATAAGGATATTGTACTTTTTTGGAATCCAATTACTCCATCTATTTTTGCCAATTATATTTTGGTTTTTGTCTTTGAATTTTTTTCTCCACCAAGCCACATTAAATCTCTTTAGGGGCATCGGAGCAACACCATCTATCCTCCCTTTCTGATAACTTAAAGTTTGCGATTAATGCAGAAATAGAATCAATTTCCTCCTTCGTCTGACGCTCCCTTATGACATCTCTTCTAAGCCAACTAATTCCCCCATTCAAGATTCTGTCTTTCAATGTAGCGTTTTTGATAGGGTCTAAGTAGAATGCTCTCGGAAATAAAACACCCAGAGCATTGTCTCCAATCCACCAAAGTGAGGACTGCGAGGACAATTCTCGTCCACTCATTTCCTTAAGGGCAATAACGTCAAACGTAATTATTGGATTTGACGTAATCCCATGCGGCGCTCGTCCATGGAACGTAATACGAACTCGAGGATATAATCACATGTTAGTCACATCCGTACAACATAATTTAGCCGCGTTTTATATTTTTATTTCGATTTTTATTTTTTTAAATATTATTTTTCGTTTTTTTTCAGTTTTTTTTTGTTTTTTTTCAGTTTTTTTTTTATTTTTTTATATTTTTTACATTTGTCGTTTACAACTCGTTTTGCATCTTGGATCATAACTAATTTTGAATCTTGGATCATAAGTTTTGGATCATAAAACATATTTTGGTTTTAATATTTTTGGATGATTTATTTTTTTTGCTATTTTGATAAGTTTGATTCATAAAATAATTAGTTTATAACAGTTTGAATCATTAAACATATTTTGGTTCTTAATAATTTTGGATCATGTATGTTTTTTGCTATTTTGATGGGTTTGTTACTTACAATATAAAAATGAACACTTAAAAACATCTTTTTCAAAAAATTCTTTTTGCAAACTTACAAATATAATGACTACAATGATCCCTTAAATTTTCAAAATTTTTGGAGATTTTTTTTATTTTTTGATTTTTTATAAAAATAAAAAATAAAAAATATTTTTTTTTCAAATTTTCATGATGGTGCTTGTTTTGTAGAGAATTAAATTTTAAGAACTTTGGTTTTTTCAGAATTTTTTTTATAAAGAAAAAAAAATTTATGGCTCAAAAACTAAGTTGGTGGAATAAAAAAACCCAGCAAATCAGATTGTGACAAGTGTCGCAATGAGGGGTGGCGTACTTGATCAGATTACTATATTACCCTTCTTAATTTGTATTACCCACCCACTAGTTTTAATTTTTAGACAACTAGCTCCCAAGCTTTTAAGATGTGTCAATTTTTTTACAATGAATCTTAGCCACCTATTTTTCAAGATTAGAGGTCCAGATTTGTCCTCACAGTCCTCACCAAAATTGGAGTCCTCACCCGATCCTGATTATATATATATATATATATATATATATATATATATATATATATATATATATATATATATATATATATATATATATATATATATATATATATATATATATAGTTAAGTTAAAATGAGAACCTAAAAAAAATGAGAGAACCCAGGAATATTTTCTACACAATATTTTTCAAAAAAAAAACTATACCCAAAATTTTGTTATTATGCCACTAAAACATTAAAAAAAATTCAAAAACAAATCATTTTTTTGCATGTGCATAGTATATGCATTGTCATATGCATAATCAAAAAAATGATTTTTTTTGAATATTTTTAAACTCAAAATTGCAACATTTATGATATGTATACATGTTTTGTTTTGAAAAAAAAAACACATGTGCGAATTATATACATAAATGCATAGACATGTGAATTTTTTTTTGAAAATTATTGTGTAGAAAAATAGTTCCTAGGTTTTCTCGTTTAGTTAGGATCCCTCTATAACTCGACCCTACTTTATATATATATATATATATATATATATATATATATATATATATATATATATATATATATATATATATATATATATATGTATGTATGTATGTATGTATGTATGTATGTATGTATGTATGTATGTATGTATGTATGTATGTGTATATATATATATATATATATATATATATATATATATATATATATATATATATATATATATATATATATATATATATATATATATATATATATATATATATATATATATATATATATATATGTTGAAATACCATTTGGGGTGGGGAAGGGGGTTAATATTTTTGTGTGTGGTGATTAATCTCCTAGGGGGGGGGGGGGGGTAGTTGACCACGGTGACTACACCAACACCAGCAGTGTTACTACGCATGGCTTATCCGGTACATAAATTGTCGCAACCTGCGATGGAACCTGCCGTATTGGTATTATTACATCATTTGAAGTAGAAACATGTGACAACCTAAATTTTTATATATGAAATACGGATTTTAAGGTAAGTATCTTGATGTTAAGAGGTTTGATGTCCAAACGAGTTAAACGTATGTAGAAGGGCAAAATGGTCAAAGAATGTGAAAATATGAAATCTTGGGTTTTAAGACCTTTTATTAAGTCATAATGAAGTATTATTTTATTTGGAAATTTGATTTAAGACCCGAGGACGAAAATGAAAATTTGGGATTTTAAAGAGAAGAAAATATTTGTAAATCTTTAAAAATTAATAATTAAAAATCTATAAGGATTTGGGAAAACATCATCAGAGAGACTTTTGTTGATTTTGATGCAATAAGAATACAGGGAAAGGTTTCGCGTCGATTGGAGTTATAACGAAGAAGTTATGAAAACAATTCCGGTCGTTTCGAAATTTGATTTAAGACCCGAGGACAAAAATGCTTTTTTTGCAGTTCCAGCTGGTGATGCCTTTCCTACCTCTGAATCTTCTTCTCATCCTTGACTTGTTTCTTCATCTGCAACCACCTCCTTTGTTGGTTCTTCTCCCTCGTTCTTTGTCCTCAGAAAACTGCTAGTGCGCGCGCCTGCATTTCTTATATGGATGTCCTCTCAAAGGATCAAAACACGAATGCCTTCGAACTTAAGCTTCTACGTTATGAACACACTGCTGACAACAGTCACAATACCAGACCAACTCTCTAGGAGCAAAGATAATAGCACAATGCATGTACTTCATTTTCAAATTAGATGTCAATGGATATCAACCTTGATATTATTGTATTGAATTTGTTGACGTGATTTGTCTGTAAGTCTCCTTCCTTCATCTTCGTATTTACTAACTTCCTTTTCAAGAACATCTTGTTTGTAGTTGAAATTTTCTCGTACATGTTAGATACTATCTTGATTAGTTCGTACATTGTCTTCTCATTGACAATGTTGTAAGCAACGTTCTTTGCCAATTACAATTGAACGACTCCAAGGGCCTTCCTATCTAACAGATCTCATTCCTCTTGCTTCATCGCATCAACCTTCACATCGATTAGGGGTAGGTGTAGCTTCTTTTGGTACGGGTAATATTCTATCTGCCTTCTCCAAAACCCAAAGTCTCGATCTTCAAATTCATCGATCTTAATCTTTCCTTCTTCAACCATAGCTCTGGAAACATTTTGTTAGGACTAAGAACGACGACAAAAGCTATTTCCACAAAACCTAATTAAGGCTAGTGAGAACAACAAGAGGAATACAAGCAACCAAACAAGAAACACAAGGATTTAAGTAGTTCACTCGATCTAAAATGATCAAGCTACGCCTACTAGAGAACTAGAGGTATATATTTATTGATTTTGAATGCTTTACAAATTATATAAGTATTTACTACACTCTCTCAGTATTTTTGGCTCGCGCTCTTCACATTCTCATTGTTACACACTGTAGATGTATATATATCGGGAAAGGAGATCTAAAAGTGATGATGACAAATCTTCTCGCACCATGCTTTTTGCATTATGCCAGCTGATGGGAAAATGCATTACAGAATTCCTTTATGTACTTGCATGCTTCCCGTATCAAACATCAATAATTATGACAAACCATCCCTTGATGAAACCTTCTAACTGTAGACATGTGCTTTGTGCTTCTAAAGCCACTTTTGCTGCTCATGTGCTCTTAACATCGGTCGCCCAGCTGAGGATAGTAACTCTGATCCAAACCAAAGCGAGGCTTTCCTCGATTTTGCTCATCTTGCTTACTTCGGTTCCTATCGAAATTGCATATCCACTAAGGAAGTATAGTTGTCAGCTCTGGTTGAATTTTCCCCTGACTCGTGATACTTCTTTACATTTTTCGATTTGCTTCAGCTCGCCATCTCGACTGAAGACCTAACCCATCCGAAAAAGAAGAATTCAACCGAGGCACGGACCTGTCCTCTCCTCTAACTTTTGGAATGCCTTGTATTGCTAATTACTTCGGTTTACATGGTCTGCTTTTGTTATTATTAGACTACACATCATTAACATTGAAAGGCTCCTTTTAATTACTTGCCAATAAAGTAGTGGTGGCTTTCTAAAAGCCAATTAAAATTTCTTTCTGATCTTAGTTAATTCGTGATTAACCTTTATTTGTTCCTTTAAATTCTTCTAACTTATAACCAAATTATAAGTAATCTATAGATACTAGATAATAATCATACTATTCACAACTTTTCTTTTCGTGCCCAAATAGGATAAAATAGTTGGCATTTATATTAGTATGCTATGATCCACATATGTTAACAATTATAGGCCTCGATCCTTCAAATGGAGTGTCATAACCAGTCATGCCAAAATCTTGGCGTAAAATTTATTATGACTTAATAAAAGGTCATAAAACCCAAGTTTCCATATTTTCACAATATTTGACCATTTGGCCCTTCCGCATACGTTTAACTCGTTTGGACATCAAATCTTAGTATCAAGATACTTAGCTTAAAATTCGTATTTCATATATTAAAATTTAGGATGTCACATGTTTCTACTTCAAATGATGTAATAATACCAATACGGCAGGTTCCATCGCAGGTTGCGACAATTTATGTATCGGATAAACCATGCACAGTAACACCGCTGGTGTTGGTGTAGTCACCATGGTCAACTAAGCCCCCCCCCCCCCCCCCCCCCCCCCCGTGTGGGGATTAATCACCGCACACACAAATGTTCAACCCCCTTCCCCCCGCCCCAAACGGTATTTAAAAGGATATATATATATATATATATATATATATATATATATATATATATATATATATATATATATATATATATATATATATATATATATATATATATATATATATATATATATATATATATATATATATATATATATATATATATATATATATATATATATATATATATATATATATATATTGTAGGGTCGAGTTATAGAGAGAACTGCAAAGAAAAATTTACATAACCGGCCTAAGCGGTCCTTGCATAATCGGTTCGAGGTTAGCCCCCTTAAATCGACTTTTTTAAACCACTAAAGTATACTTTAACATTTTTTACTTCAATCAAATAAACATTTATAACATACATTTTCTTTACTCCGAAATAATAAAATCCTATTTGATACCACTTTCTCTTAACCGAGAAATACCATACTGATCATTATCATATTAGACTTCGTGTCGGCCATTTTCATGTCGATCAGATCTCTCACATGTGCACCTGTATCAATACTTGAATATTGGATACAAAACCGTTTTAACATGTTACTTAAAATGTCTCATATACTCTTTAAGAGTAGATGTCCTTCTCAAGTTATAGATTATCGCAAATCTAAAATTTAGACTCACATGTGTCTAACTTAATCAAATAGACCAAATTAATGGATTGAAAATTTTTGGTTAACGGGTCGGATTGCAATAATATCATCTAAACAAAGTAAAGTATTAACTTTAGTACCAAAGATGACACGTAATTTTATAAATATAGTCGATGTCTTCAAGGAGAATTTTCATATATCGAAAATAGTAGGATGGCGAGGGGTAAAGGGTGTCTGGGAGGCAAAGCACCAAGTCAAAATGAAAGTCCAAATCATCGGAAAAATGTTAGAGAAACTGATTTTTTATCCATTTTGGATCATAGAATTTATGGGTTAAGATGTCATCAAGTATACACTTGCTTTGTTATATTGAATATCCAAAATAGAGATCAAATTTGTGAGAAATTAATCACTAATGTATAACTAGTTTGTTAACTTCAAGTATTATTAATTTGTGAGTGAAACGAGAGTAAAGAAGCAACGAAGAAAGGTAAAGTACATCGGCGTATGCCACACCCAAAAATATGATTCTTTTTGTTATGTTTAGGATATTTGCTTTTTTTTACATCTTTTAAGTTACTATTAGTAGCGTTTAAAAAACCTAGCTTGTTAGCTAGCTTATAAGTTTGTTTTTGGATTCCCAAACATGTCAAACTAAAAAAGCTCGAAAAAAACGTTAGTTTATACGCTAGCTGTGGCGCGCCAAACACAGCCTATAATATAATTGATAAAAGACTTCCCAAATCAATGGTGTCCATTTTGTCGAGTTCATTATAGAAAGATGTCTCGCCCCTCCCCTTTATTTTGCATCATGATGGCTCGTCAAAAATATGTAACTTATATGGATTATGATTTTACTAATGGTTACGTTGTATATTGTTGATTGCTATATAATATAGTTTTTTGAATACTTTAACCTTCCTTTTTAAGTTGTATATTGTTGATTGCTATATAATATAGTCTTTTAATACTTTAACCTTCCTTTTTTAAGATGACGATATATTTTGAAATACAAAAACAAAAGCGGTTTTTAACCGGTAGTGTTGGTGGGTTTTGATATGTTTGTGGTTTTATGATGTCAATTTATTTCGCACTGTAGAAAGAAATAAATTAGAAAATTTAAAATTATAGCTAAATAAGAAACAAGTCAAAGTCTGTCGTGGTAATTACAATCTTAGATCGGTTCATTTAAAAGTAAGAACGAAAATGATTATGTATTTGATCCAACCCCTTTATGATATTTCCTTTCATTTGTGTTACGTGCTCTTTGTAAGACCATACAATATACGAGCACCATATATTTATACCGGCTTATCTGGCTGGCGGAAATGAACATCTACACCTGCTAACATATGTGATTTCAATGAAATCTCCTCGATGGTGAACCAGCGAGCACTCTTCCTCTTTCTCCATATATTTTTGACCGTATTTATTTAAACTTTTTGTTTTTTCTTTTAATCCTCATATATATATATATATATATATATATATATATATATATATATATATATATATATATATATATATATATATATATATATATATATATATATATATATATATATATATATATATATATATATATATATATATATATATATATATATATATATATATCCAACAGTAATACTAGAGTAGTAATGTCACATGATCTATGGAACAGATATTTGGTGACCTTAAGCAACATTGACACATAATTAGAAATATGGTACATAATGTATGTTTGTATCAAATTACATGATATGATTTTAGATTATGTATGTCATACATACTATGGCTATGATAAACCGAAAGATGAATTTCTTTTTTTTCTTAAAAAAAAAATTGATCCCAAAGTGTAAACCACAAGGGTGCTGTCGAGGTCATGTTCAAAATGACCACGAGGTCATGTTCGAATCCAAGGAGGATCACAAACCACTTTGTGGCCACGAAGCTTCACCCGAGATCATGCAGGCTACTCGCGAAGTCGGTAGTCATCTGGGGATTAGTCGGCTCGCAAAACGAGACGGAAACCTCGGCTCCTAGGAGGCCAAAGAAAATAATAAATTGGTTCTGAAGTGTATGCAGCTAATATTCGTGCAATACGTAACAAAGACGGAGATCACTTATTCTTTGCTTGCCCTTTTGCGAGGCAGGTTTGGGTTTTATTGTCAAATTGGAGTGGCTGTTTTTCGTCTATCCCGTGCTCCAGTTCGCAGCTGTTGGAAGTCTTAAAGGGTGCGAGTTTGAACGGTTTGTCTCTCAAGCTCAAAAGGGCGTTGATTTATACGGCTATTTGGTGCATTTGGAAAGCCAGAAACCTTTGGATTTTTCACAGAAAAAAAATGTTCCCCTGCTCTTGTTTTTGATGATATTCTGTTGTTGTCTTTCAATTGGATTAAGTATATATTTAAGTTTTCTTTTCTTAGTTGGTTTAGTTGGTTAAATAGTCCTTGCTCTTCTATGTAATTGTACTCTTTGTTTCTGGCCTAGCATCTTGCTAGTCTTTGTTTTATGCATGCCGCCGTAAAAAAAAAACGTAACAAAGAGGTGTATAACAACCTTTGCTCTGATGTGATGGAACATATTTATCGTAATTGCTTGATGTATTGTTAAACATTTACTTTAATGTTTAAATTAATGAAATGTTTTAAGTATTACTAATGTGTTAATTAGCATTTTTTTTTAAAGTTAAAAAATGTATAAAAAATAATTATTTATTATTTCTATTAGAAAACAATAGAATTTGATAAAAGCTCGGAAAAATGGAAGGATAATACTTTCTTGAAATAAAAGGACGTGAAAGATTAAGAACGAAAGTAATATAAAGTTGAAATCATCAAATCGGTGTATGTCTCATGAGTCATGACCTAAAGATTGAAGCCACCCATCTATGTCGGTTTCAAGTACGTTCCGTAAGGCCTTATTTTTCTCATATGTGAGACAGTTCTTATTTATCGTCAAATGACTTTTTTTCTGATATAAAATAACAAATTCTCATAATTATATTTGTGACATCAAAACGCGTGTGAATTTTATATAAGGATTTTTCTTTTTGGGGATGATGCAAATGGGAAGCTTTTGTTTGATTGGTTACAATGGAAAGTAGCATAAATGATTTCTCAGATAACCAATAAAAATTCTATCTTTCTGGCACACCCCTTCTTAGTATGCAAAAGTGAGCCAACAATCGACTTAGAGACGATTCCCCTGTTGGTGATACTTTTAGGTCATCACTTTGCATACTCCTCTAAAATGTGTGCCTTTTCAAAACCTATTTTATATATTTGTATTTTTATATTAGACTCAATGTACTAATGTCAAAACCTAACTTAAAGACATTAATTATTAGGGAACCGATGCATCAAGCATGACATCAATACTATATGTTTAAACTAAATATATTGAAACAGGGTAAGATCCATTGCAAGTTGATTAACACTTTCGAAAATATAATTTAGTGTGTTGCAAAAAAGTTAGGATGTGTTTTAATTTGCAAATTGTTTTTGAAGTGAATGGTTTTTTTTTTTTTAAATTGGAATTTGCATGAATGATTCCAATAAATTAGAATATGTATATACGGTGTAAAAGGCAGAACAAGCTAAGCGACTATCCTAACTCATGTGACAGATTGAAAAGTTCAAGTCTCAGTTTTAACATATTAACTATTTAAAATATGTTATGTTTTTTCTTTCAAAGAAATTGACGATTTGGCATGGATGGTACTCAGTAGACAGTAATAGTGTATCCCACTAATCGTTGGACTCCAACTCGACGGGTTTGACTCAACAACATTCTAATATGATAGGCGTTCCCCAAAACTGAGGCACGACAAACAAGACATGGGGTTGCCTAGTCCAGCCAAGACACCAAATTACACATCATGAACGGCAGACATCCAGTATGACAGAAGGTCATGCAACCAACAAGGGATGCCACTCTGCCCATCTACCAACAGGAGCACAACTGACAATCTGCCAAAACCATGTCGTACCAACAATATTTTTATGTCAAAACACAAATCTTGTCTCTCATGACAACAGTATAAAGACCACCCTCTTACGAGGTCTCAGTAAGACAAATATTTTCTCTACACTATTCTTAATCTCACACTCTCTCGAGTATCTATATCCTAACTTGGGTGCCAGAGCATAATCTAAGGCTCATTCAGATTATGGGTGTCCCTAGTTTTCTATTATGATCATAGGTCCATGAGATTTACTCCCAGAAACTCATTACTCCTAACTCGGAACCCTTTTTATCAACCTATTCTCCATACATCGTTACATTACTGGCACACACTCAGAAGCAAGTCGGCTAAATAAAATAAAGATACCAACCCTAGCATGTTACAAAAATGAGATCCTTAGAGGCAACAACACTACATAGTATTCGAGGACTTCCACTACTAACCACGATTATGCGTGTATTCCCAACTATGGAAACACTACCATCTACTAAAACCACAAAAATCTTGGTGCGAGCCCAAAACTCGGCACATTATTTTTCTAACCTATGCCAAACACAACACCCAAAAATCTCACTGATACCCTAAGAAATATAGATGTTGACATATTACACACATTTAAGTATTAAGCATTACAGATATATATGTAGTATAAAGGTCCAGCCTCCAAAATAGTAGCCTAAATACTTTTCCATCGACCAACATGATGCACACCCACCCCTTGTCACCCATGATAGACCCCAAACTTGTTCCAAGGGGCAACATGCAGGTTGGGACTCATACCCGGAAACCAATTTACGAGCTTATCGCCTTTTATAGCAAAGTTGTGTGAATATAACTCCCCATTAGGATGTGATTCCATATGTCCAATGTACGATGGAACCACGAACCCAGAAGACCACATGGAAACGTATGAAGCACATAAGGAATTGCGAAAATGGATCAAGGGTTCTGGCACATGTGTATTTCAAAACTACTCTTAAAGGATCCACATGTGTATAGTTGAAAACCATGACACCAAATAGTATTCAGAGCATGGAACAACTCTAAAGCATATTCACAAAACATTTCGTCTAATATTGTAAGTATACTGCCAACAACCAAGTCATCCTAGGTTGCCAAAAATAGAATGGGATATTATCCTAGAATAAATTGCTAGATTCAAAGTGGTGTAGCTAGTGTCTGAAGGAGATGATGCTATGGTAATAAGGGCATTCATGGATGGGTTAAGACCCAGTATACAATGTTAGAAACTTATCAACAAAAAGGCTATGAATAGGCAAGAACCCATCTAACACATAGATCAACTCATCAAATAAAAGGAAGCTATAAACGAGAAATACAAGTTTACCAAACATGAATCAGAGACATCAATTCGACGCATGGTACTAGGACCACAGTAAATTACACTCGTCTAAGGAGACATTATTTTCATGGGAACATACATTTAAAGGGGTAAAATAGGACTCCCTTTCAACCATTGAACATGCAAAAAGCATATATTTAAAAATCCTCAATATCGGGAATTGTGGATGAAAAGCTAAAGACTTTGACTAAACAACAAAATCGACTCCCACCACAAGACGCTACTAAACGTTGTGAGTTTCACGAAACCAATAGCTATGATGTCGCATCCTTAAAATTGGAATTGAGCAACGATTTCGGAATGGCGACAAAGACAATTAGTCAGAACTCTAAAAACCAAAAAGCAACGAAGGAAAATTTTGGTAGGAATGGTAAGACGTGCTCCATTTGTATATTTTTTAACAAAACAACAAAATAAATCATTATATAATGCAAAAAAAACAAAACATGATTCGCAAAAAAAAAATCCCAAAAAAACAACTCGAGGATTCATTTTTTAATGATCAAATTTTTGACACTCTGCAGACAATTTTAGTGAATCATCGATGCGTTTTTTCGGAGAATATATATATATATATATATATATATATATATATATATATATATATATATATATATATATATATATATATATATATATATATATATATATATATATATATATATATATATATATATATATATATGCACACTTTTTGATAGTATAGGGAGAAAGAGATTTCTTGGTGCTATCATTTGAAATTTCAACAGAATTTTACGTAAGCAAATTTTATCGATTTTGGCAACCAAATGTATTAGGGATGAGCAAAGGAATCGAACCGGCCGGAACCGGTCAGATCCGGACCCGGAACCGGAATATGGTGAAAATATGGAACCGAACCGGAACGCCGGTTCTACCGGTTCCGGTTCTTGTCGGTTCCTAAAAGTTGGAACCAGTAAACACGAATTAGCAACGTACTTGTAGTTTGAAAGTCTTTTCTATAGGTTAATCATTCCAAGCATTGTGTTATTTTCTGAAGTTCCTAAAAAAATCAGACTTGAATAACGGTAAAGAAAGAAAGATACTACATACCTCTTTTTTCTTCTTGAACAACATCCATTGACGCCATTCTAATCGATTAGTGAACAAATGAAATCGGATAGAACACAGTCACTCCAAACAACGAAAAATGTCAAAAACAATATTATTCGAGTTCGGTTGGGTTTGCAACGTCGTCTTTATGGTACCGTTATATGTTTGGTTTCCTCGTTTAAGTTTGGAAAGAAAATGTGTTATTAAATGGAATTGGTGTTTAAATTTGGGTTTATGGAAGTTGGATTTATCAAGAGGGACAATGTGGATGGAAATCGATGGCAAGACACGTTGCATCAAAATACCCAAAAAAATTTAACCTACAAACAATAGTATACTTTCCGAGTTATTTATTAAAACAAGAGAAATTAATTTTTTTTTAAGTTCACCCAAGCTTTTCTCCTGTGATGTTTTAACAAATTTGAATTCAAATATGCATCTGCATTTATTTATAGATAACACTTTGTAGATAGTTGTATACCGGTCCGGTTCCCGGTTTTGGGCCGGTTCCGCGGTCCGGTTCCCGGTTCCAAAAATCTCAAAAAATTGAGACCCGGTCCCGGCCCGATCGGTACTTCCGGTTCCTGGTTCTCGGGCCGGTTCCAGTTCGGTTCCCGGTTCCCCGGTCCGTATGCTCACCCATTGTGGAATAAATGTTTCATTATAATTCCTTCAGGTGTCCCAAAATAAACAATCCCTTAGCTTTCTATACAACATGAGACAAGGTTGATAGACATGGGATCTCTTATCTCGATAGTATGAGGAAAGTGGAGCTGGTAGAAAGACAAGATGGTAAATCAAACTCGATGTCTGCTTTCCACTTTGAATCCACCTTAAAATAAACATTTCGTCTTTACCTGATGATGTTTGTCGATAAAAAGAATTGTTCTAATATTCATTGAATATGTATACAATTTACGCATGAAGATTCAAACATTAATGGTACGGATACGGGCCCCTCTAGACCAATATTGTTGAACAAGTTTAAAGTTACTACTCATGAAAAAAGATTATAAAACCACTTTTCAAATAGACAGAATAGGGCTATATTTAGACACAAACAATTTCATAACTCTTGATATTTATGATATAATCCCTATCTTTTGTCAAATTGTAATTTAGATAACATACTTTAAAAATCAAAGTTAAGAGTATAAGGTATTTGTTGATTATTAAATAAGGAGACAAAGTCACCTAATAAATACTTCACTACTTAATACATAAATCTCAAATTTGGTAACGTGTAAAAACACACACATACATACATACATACTGATATAAATTCTTATGAAAAAAAAAATCATGGATGCATGTATCTTGTTTATTTTTTATTTTTTAAGGCTTCATTTATTTCAAAAATAAAAACTAAAATTTCAAAGTTTATTAGTTTTATTCTCTAAATTTTGATATACTAAAATGTTTCTTTGAAAATTATATGTTTTTGCACTAAATGTATTCATACATAGATGTTAATTCTTTTTTCAGACTATATATTTTCAAAGACAGATCTTAAAGAAAAAGGTTTATCGTTTTTTATGTTCTAAAAGAACTTATATATATATATATATATATATATATATATATATATATATATATATATATATATATATATATATATATATATATATATATATATATATATATATATATATATATATATATATATATATATACTAGGTACCTTTTAAGGGCCGTGCTCAGCACGGCCCAAGATAGGTTATATGGTTGTACGATAATCGAATGTAGAATGTCATGATATGATGAACATTTCAAAGTACGATGCCATAATAAGAAAAACAATTATAGAAAAATGAGGCCCTCCCAATTTCATTTAACAAAAGTTTCTTCCCTATTTATGTTGTAGCCATTTGTCAACGTTAAATGGGGTTTATATTTTCGAGTTTTCAAACTTCGTCCAGCCCACTCAAAATACGACCACCATCCAAAAATCAACCTACAAAATTAAGTATGACTTACTTGAATAACAATTCAGGTTTTGTCACAAAGTTCTTACAAGAGACTCCACCTATGATGATGGTACAAAATAGGAGAATAAATTCTATTATCCGCTATGATATGAAGTAGTGTTATGCATGCTAAAAATATTGAATATATGTATTTATAAATTACTTACATGTGAAGCAGTGAGTTGGCTTGTTGACTCAAATGATTTTCCACTTCCTAGTGAGCTTCTAATCATGTACCAGTTGTGACCTCTGATGATTTAATGATAAGGATTTTAGTTTTGCAACTTATGGCTTATACGGGAGTAACGAGATATTGTAGGTATGGTTGTTCATATGGTTCATGTTAACATTAATATTAGGTATTTGACACTATGCAGAACATGGATGTCATAGATCAAACTTATTTATGAAAAATTTAGGAAAACATCAATTATTTGATCTGGATACAAAGTACAAAGTATTAGAAGTATTGCTTGTGATTCGGCCTGCAATTAATAATATACAGCTTGTCAATCTTAGGAACAAAGCACAAATAAATCATATTCTAGATATAGTCATCTTGCCGACAGTTACCTTTTAGTACATTAACCAACGCAATTATCGCTTTTGGTGCAATTACATTGATATTCATTTTCTTTGCATGTGTGATCTGCCATAAAACACGTAAGAAAGAATTAAGAAAACAAAAAGAGGTGTCCCAAGATAATTTTGGTAAAAGACAACATGTCCAAAGTGCGATTGTGATTAAAATAACAAGGTTTGTTCATATTCCTAAAATGAAATGTCTTTGAGTTGATGAAACATGATACATTGATAGTAATGATGGTTGTTGCAATTCATTCTTATGCGTATAAACCCACAATCACATAGATGTAAGAAACTTATAGCAAAGTTTTGACACAATCGACAAAATGGTAGAAATATTTTCTTTTTTTTTTTCATCTATTAGAAGCATGAAACTAATAATTTGGTGACTAAACAATGACAGCTATAAACTAACCTTTCTAACAATCAGAAGTAGGTGGGGAATACCTGAATGGGGCTTTCTTGCGATGCATATTTATAAGCACCTCTCTCCTTTTCCTACAAAAGGAAAATAGAGCTAGTTTGTCAGCTTTATCAAATTGGTAGACACTTTGGCTGTCAGATGTTGACCTTAAAAATACCCTTCTCTTGCCACTTAAGTTCACCGTTACAGACCCTTTTGTCCTTGGGCTTCAGTCCTGCAACGATGACTAAAAATAGCCTACACTATACTTATAACATTGATGCGGTCATCCATTTGCATAATTATCTGTTTCAATTTTGCTAGCCAGCCATGGTGTAATAACAACAAAGACCCAAATTATTTAATAAATTAATATTTAGACGTATTCTTCTTTTGTTATTAATATTAACATTCATCATAGGGACCAATTAACTTCTTTTAGGTCAAATGACAACATTGTAACAGAAACTTTAAATATTCAAACATGATTAACCCTTTTATATGTACGAATTTGTGCAAGAAGTTTCAATTGAGTTGAGTTGATCTTTTTCTTTATTAATTTCAGATGCAGCAGTAACAATAGCAAGCATTTATAAAAGGAGGAACATGTAAGTTATCAACTAATGGCAACATGGCGAGTGGGAGTAGGGTGGGTGGGTGGCGGGGGTTGGGAGGGATACAGGTGGGTAGGGTAGGGTAAGGTAGGGAGGGGTTATCGGGGGTGGGGTGGTGGTGGTGGGGGTGGTGGCGGACAAAGAAGAGAAATCATATTTTATCTAGTTATTTCTTTCATGGCCATAAACGTTAACTAAATAATAAGAAATTTCATATTCCATGACCAACATCAATCTTGAAAACACACATTCTCGGTGATAACAAAAAAAAATTACAGTTTCAAGTAATAAGTAAATCAAACAAAATAGAAAATTCTAAATTAGTGCTATCAAGTAATAAGTAAACGAAACAGAAAATTTGTAGATTTCAAATACTTGGCCGTTACCGACACCCTTACAAATTTTTTGCCAGACTTTAATACAAATTATCTTGTAAGGGGGGGAACCCAATTACACATCATTGGGTATGTAACAGAGAACGTAAACACAAAAGACATTTCGATGTTAACAGAGATCAGATCGTGTGTGAAATTGGGTGTACGACAAGAGGATAAATAATTTCAAAGAAAGAAAAATCTTACCTATGTTGAGATACGATTAAGTAATCCCAATAAATTGTTGTTGAAGATAAATCAACTGGATGTTTGCCCTGGTTGTGAGATTAATTGGAGGGTTGTTGAAGATGTTAACCCGATGTTGGTTTATCAATGTCGTGGTAGGAGTGATGTCGGAATCAGGGGGTTTGCGATTGTCGATTTGTCGGCGTCATTGACACAATCTTGGTTGAAGATGAATAAACCCTAAGATGTGGGGTTTGCCTAAAGTAATATCAGTAGATCGGGATGACTGGATCAACAGCTATGGCACCCAATTCAATCTTCCATATAAGATGGGGACGTTCCATTACAATACCTGGCATCCTGTAAAGTATACGTCGACATGAATAGTGAAACCAGGAAAAAAGAAAAAGATGGAGACATATGAGGGGTGAATTAAGCGCATTCTGAGTTGTTCATTGTTGCAAGTGCTATCGTAAAAAGGAGAAAGTGCGTGGTAATCAAAAACAAAATTGCAGACAAAACATGAAGTAATGGCGGACAATTGAAGTTCAAGCGGTGTGCGTCTATAGGAAGGGAGTTGCTGCCATTTGAAGGATAAATACATGGCTGTCCAAAGAACCCTGTGTAGAGTTGAAAGGGTACGACGGTATGTAACCAGTTGGAAACGAAAGAGGGCAAAGACGTGGCAAACTGAAAACCCTATATCCAGCCAAAGAGGACAAAGACGTGGCGAACTGAAAACCCTATATCCAGCCAAATACTTGATGGAGAAAAAAAGCCTTTCTTTATATAGTAATGATATATATATATATATATATATATATATATATATATATATATATATATATATATATATATATATATATATATATATATATATATATATATATATATATATATATATACAAACATCAAAATTTGTTAAATTAGTAATGATGTAAGACTCTAATTCCGAAATTTCCAAGTTCGCGGCTTAAAACAATCAAGTTTGGAAGTAAAAGGATTAAGTTTTAAAGAAAATATGGAAAAATCCGGTTAGAGTCGCTAATGCTGGTGTTAGCGTCGCTAATGTTAGAGTCGTTAACGTTAGCATTAGAGTCGTTAATGTCTGGTGAGTGGGTTTGCACGTTGTGCAGTTAGCGACGCTAATGGGGTTATTAGCAACGCTAACTGCTGAAAATGAATCAAAACCCTATATTTTGAAGCTTGGGCCATATTTAAGGGTTGGGAACTCTAGGGCAGCCGTTAAACTCTATCTTTCAGCCCCCAAATCGTTCATTTCTCTCTCTAGACCTTCTTGGATGAGTTTTAGGCACTTTTGGTCTTCTTGGATGAATTTTTGATGCTTGGATGGTGTTTGAAGAAAGGTGGCGGTGCTAGAAGACGTTTCTCTTGGGTGAAGTTTCATTGATCTGCATTTATTTGGACCATTGTGAGTAAAGTTCCCACCTTTATGCATTTTTAAGGTTCTCTTTGTGTTTTAGTGGGATATTTATGGATTGAAATGATGTAATGGTCTCTTTTGGTGATTGTCCATGATTGAGAAGGAAGTTTATTTAAAACCAAATGTCAAGTCATAAAATTAACCTTAATTAGAAAGAGCCACCACCAATGAGTAGGAATCACTCGATATTAGAGTATGCTTATCAATAGTGGTTCTTGTAGAAGCAACACTAAAGTCACATGTCTGTACCAAAGACCAAAACCAATAGTCCTTGGTCGAAGACAAAGAAACCATGATAGCATGTCCATGAACTCAGCCCATTGCGCCCCTTTGGCCCCTCCTCTCAGCTCACAATAAAAAAAACCATTTACCCGGGTTCTCACATTTTCGGCTTAACAGTAATTGCATATCCAATTCGAGCACATAAATTCTCAGAAATTTCATATTTAAAGGAGCATAACCAATCCATAAATCCTCCTAAAAATAGTATGAGACTCGTCAACACCTTTCTTTTACATCTACAAAAAAATTCAACACCCTCGTCATGTAAATGAACCAATGCCTTACGGATATTATCCCACGTGGAATTCTTACAATTTCTAGGAATATGATGATCGAGGAGGCTATGGTCACCATGAATATCCTTGACCACCCTAACCCAAAATGCATTTGGAAAGGAATGGAAATGCCAAACCCATTTAAAGGGAATAGCTTGATTTAGTGCAAACAAACTATTTACCCTAAGACTAACATATTGCTTTTACACCATGACTTTTTCCAACTTACACACGCCATTTTCCTTTTTTCCAAATCAGCCCCAAAGAAAAACATATTTCACAAAGACTGAATCTACGTAAGAGTAGCCTCTGAAGCCTTGAATAATACATAAAATACGTGGGGAGAGAACCCAAAACTAATTTTAGCAAATAAAGTTTTCACATTCCACATGGAAAGCTTTGTGGGGACTTTTCTAACCACCTCATTCTAAAAATCATTCCTAGACATGTTACCTTCCATAGACAATGATATAAGAAAATGAGACTTTACTGGCCGCACAACCAATATTGTTAGCCATCTCATCCACCAATGTAAAATGGATTTCGATACCCAATAATTTACTCTTTGGGGATTAATCTTTAAGCATGAGGCAAGGTAAAAACATTGAAACTATATTTAGGATATTAGTTAGGGTTAAAACTAATATGGGAATTAAAAGTTTAACTAGAGTGGTTAGACCCAATTTCTATAAGTTTTTGAAGCTTAATGGAAGTTTTACCCATGTTGTACTGTAAAACATTCCACTCTATCATGTGGAATCATAGAGTAAATTTTAAACGATTAGGTTAAACTCTCCCTACATACACAAAAATGTTTTTGATCCATTTCCACTTTTGTTTCTTTTCATACCTTGTATAAGATTAAGAATGACTATAAATGAGTATTTTAAGTTTGTACACTTTAGTTTAAGTATATGGAAAGTAATTAGCAATTAATTACTCAAAATAATTGGTTAGTACACTCCCCCAAGCAAGAGGATGAAAATTAAAGTCTATTATCTTCACCATGTGACCACTAGATATCCAAAACATCACTACTAGTGAATTAGTGTACCTACTACAAGGTGAGGTGAGTTTATTACCAAGAACACATGTTCCTGTCATATATAATATACTTTGAACTTTCTTATTTGGGTTTCTATGTGCATAACTATGTGTAATATGTATGCATATGCATCTTATGAAATGATTTCCATAAAAGTTTTCTTATATTAGGGTCAAATTATTACTTTTGGATTTGAAATTTGAACATTATCATGAGCATCCACTTACGTAAGGCTGGTACTTGTTGTGGCACTCATGGGTGACAAAATTTGGAACCTTGAAATAGCTAATGGCGACATTCTAGGAAACCTCACTTGTATGAGTAGATTTTCTACCCCTCATGTGGTCTAATCAATCACTACCTAGTTTGAAATATTGACTTGGATGAGCATTGAAAGTGTATGCATTGTTATCTGCTATCCATACATGAGTACTAATTAAAGCCATCATTGTGAGATTTTTACTTTAGGATAGAATTTGGCGTTGGGGAAAATAGAAGCATATACATTGCATCCTTTAATATTATTCACTTGGAATTTATCAGATTTGATGATACTTTACCAATGCTCATATTTGAAAATGGTTCCTCCCTATAAAAATTTATATTAATCCTTTTGTTGTTCTAAATTGATTTTGGGGTTCATGTTGTGTTTGAAATGTTCAAGTTCCTCACACATAACAATGTTTTGCCCTGGTAATGTTTACTTGTATTTTTACATGTGTTCATATTAATATATTAGAGGATGAATGTTGTTAGAAGAATATCGGATATTTAGAAGACCTTTTAGATATGTAAAAAGTTATTATCTATCGTATGCTTTGATGGATTTTTACATCCTCGCATTATCATAACTATTTTAAAGACTTGAATTTGCAGGACCTTATTCGGCATTTTAACTTTATCAAACATTAAAATCTTCGGTTTTGTCAAGTATTTACAAATAGCTCATTGGAGGGATGTTTCAAACTTTAATAAAGTTGAGAGAGATGGTGTCAAAAAAGTAAATTCATGACTAAATAAGTTTTTCTGTGAGTTAAATGATTATTTTGTGATATTATCTAAATGGTAAGTTATGAGATGATAGTAGGGACCCCAACCTAGTTGTTTTATTGAATAACTCAAAATTCAATGCTTTCTATCAAATTAATTTTATTTTGAGTAAATTACATGTTTATTCCCAAGTTTTGTGAATCATAACACCGTTAGTCCGTAATATTGAAATCTTGCAATCATGGTCCCTAATCTAAATTATCATTGCGTTTTTGTCCTTATCGTAAACATTCGTGTACCAACTCCCATTAACACTCCCTCGTGTGCAAGTTACATGAGGAAATTTATGTCATTCCCCTTCTCTTACTAAAAATCTGTCATCACTTAAACACCCTTTATAGTTGATGGAACGTCTAGAAACAAAATTTATTAGTTTGCTAACAACTCGAATGATCTAAAACCTGGAAAAAAACCAATATTACATTAGTCATCTATGAAAGTGGGTTTAATACTATACTAATATGGTTGAGATATGGTATTTTCACATATGACATCTATGAAAATATCATATCTCAACCTTTTTGCTGAAATTACATATTTTCGTACATATCATCTGCAAAAAAGTATATTGTCAGCAAAAAAAATGTTGAGATACACCATTTTTGCATATGTCATCTGCGAAAATGTGTAATCCCAGTAACCTTTGAAATGAGTTCGATATTTGAAATGGTAGAAAATGTTGATAGTTGAGAGAATTTTTTGATTTCATTTTTTTGTAAAATGAAATAAAAATTGAACATTTTATACTTCTTGTTCTGGGCTCACGAATTTTTGCAGACGATTTTGCATTTCGCAGGTATTTACCTACGAAAACTCTTAAAACGACGGCGTTTTGGAATTTTTGTAAAAGGCTAAGAATTTCACAAGTAATGACCTACAAATTGCTATCTAGGTTCAAACACTAATTTTTTTGCTAAATCTAAGAAAATGGTATAGAAAATTAGCCAGAGTGGTCGTTCTCCCTTATTTATTTTGATTTTGTTGACAAGTGTTTAAATATGTTGTTTGTAATCAATAGTTTAAGAAAATCTCAGTTAAATATTGCATTTTATAAATAAATATTTATATTTAATGAGAATTCAATTATCTCTATCTACGATATATATCCCTCATTATTTTGGTTTTTTGAGTATATCCTTTTGCATAAAACTCGATTATTTTAGTCAACACTAATGCATTTTGGCAATATTTTGTACAATATGTATTGTTAAAAAAATCGTTTATAAGTTTTGTTGGGCGAAGAGTCCCACCACCAACAATTTGGGATTAATCGCAAAACCCTAAGTACGGAAAATAATATTCTAACTCCATGGTCAAAATGATAACTAGAATACATAAAATAAAGCATCAAAATGAAATATATTTTTAATCGAATGGTCAAATTTAAAAGTTGATTCCCACTCACATTTTTGGTAGTAAACTTCTTAACTTTTAGCAACAATTATTTATTTGCTAATTTTGGATAGTTAAATTATTCGATTTCCTTAAAATTTTATTTAATTGTGTTTCATAGCCATATAACTAGTAGTCTAGTAGAATGTTTCATATTTTTTTTCAAATATCAAAAAGATAATTATATATAGGATAAATTTGACAAAACTAGTTGATTGCTTTTGTGGGAGCTGATCCGTACATAGTTGAAAACTAGTAGACGGTGGTAGTAAGCTGTAGCATTTATTTGTATGGAAGATTCGACAAAATTAGTTGTAAACTTTTGTGGGAGCTGATCCGTACATAACAATTTTTTGTCGTACACAACAATTTATGCTTTACATAAGTTGTACAATATGTATAAAAACATGATATTGTTGTGTATGGCAAAAAAATTATTGTGTACGGATCAGCTCCCTTTTGAAAATGTGTAAAATTGCATAACATCTAAAAGTTAAAAGTTTTTAAAAAGCTTAAAACTCCTAAAAACAATTTCAAATAGCTACTGAATTAAGAGCTTTTGTTTAAAATAAAAGTAATAAAATTGTACAATGGGACAAAACGTTTTCCTCATTTCACATTTTTCTTTAAAAACTTTCAAAAACTCGCTCTCGAACATATTGAATATGGTAAATGAGTTTAACGAAGAGGTTGGGATCAATATCAAAACGAGTAAGTTTTTAAATGATAAGTGTTATGTATAAAAATATCGACAATAAATAAAAATAATACGATAAAGAAAATAAATGTGGACACAAGGATTTAACGTGGAAAAACCCTTACGGGAAAAAATCACGGGCACAACCGATGATAATCACTATATGAGAAAAATGAGGAGGTTACAAGATTTGGAACTGAAAAATATATATCTCTCTTTTCTTTTTAATACATAGAGCCTCACAATATATATATATATATATATATATATATATATATATATATATATATATATATATATATATATATATATATATATATATATATATATATATATATATATATATATATATATATATATATATATATATATATATATATATATATATAACAGATTGTTTTTGGACGACTTGAATTGCAAAATGAACATCCTTATTTATAAGGATGATCAGCCGAATAATGCCTTAAAGGTTGAAAAAGAATTGCGGGCGCCTACAATTGCCGCAATTGAAGAATGAAAATTTTCTCGTCGTTCAAACTCCACGTGCAAAATACAATTTGAATTTTATGTTGATTACTATTCATGTGGGGCCCACATGAAAATAATTCATTTGCCTTTTTGCTTTTGAAAACAATTATTCACAATCTCCACATTGACTTTAAAAGCAATAAGTAATCAAACAACTCCACCTTGAGACGAATTTCCACTTGTAGAACTCCTCATTATAAAATCATCTTGTGCCGACAATATTTGGAATTAGATTGTCATACCAACCAAGCTTGAGCAAAGCTCAAACTTAGTTGCTGGAACCGGCTTCGTCATCATATCCGCCGGATTGTCATGAGTGCTAATCTTTTGAACTTGAATATCACCTATGGAAATAACATCTCGAATAAAGCGATAACGTACATCAATATGTTTCGTTCTCTCATGAAACATTTGATCTTTTGTAAGATAAATAGCACTTTGACTATCACAAAAAATCTTTGTAGGAGATGTGTCTCCACAAAGTTCACCGTATAAATTTATTAACCAAATAGCTTCCTTACAAGCTTCAGAAATTGCCATGTACTCTGCTTCAGTTGTGGATAAGGCGACAGTGTTCTGTAGACTTGCCTTCCAACTCACAGCACATCCACCAATGGTAAAGACATAACCTGTCAAAGATCTTCTTTTATCTAAATCTCCAACGTAATCAGAATCTACATAGCCCACCAGTCCTTCACCAGAACTTCCAAATTGTAAACATGCATTGGAAGTACCGCATAAATATCTAAGAATCCATTAAACAGCTTTACAATGCTCTTTTCCTGGGTTAGCCATATATCTGCTAACAACACTTAAAGCGTAAGATAAATCAGGGCGAGAACATACCATGGCATACATTGGAGAACCAACTGCACTAGAATACGGAACTTTCGCCATGTTGTTAATTTCATCATCTGTCTTTAGACAACATGCTAAAGACAGTTTGAAATATGCAGCTAACGGAGTACTCACTGGCTTGGCTTTATGCATGTTGAATCTTTGAAGAACTTTCTCAATATACCTCTTTTGACTTAGGTATAGTTTTCCATGCTGTCTGTTACGAGTAATTTCCATACCAAGAATTTTCTTGGCCGGACCTAAGTCCGACATTTCAAACTCTTTGCTTAGTTGTGCTTTCAGTTTTGCTATCTCTAGTTTATCTTTTGCAGCAATCAACATATCATCAACATAAAGAAGCAGATATATTGATGAACCATTGACTGACTTAAAATAAACACAACTATCATAATCTGATCTTTTAAAATTCTGAGATAGCATAAAAGAGTCAAACCTCTTATACCATTGTCTTGGGGACTGTTTTAACCCATAAAGAGATTTCTTCAATCTACATACCAAGTTCTCTTTTCCAGGGATAATGAAGCCTTCAGGTTGCTCCATATAAATATCTTCCTCCAATTCACCATGTAAAAATACAGTTTTGACATCTAACTGCTCAAGCTCATAGTTATGCATGGCAACAATACTAAGTAAAGTACGAATTGAGCTATGCTTAACAACAGGAGAGAAAACATCAGTAAAATCAATGCCTGGAATTTGGCTATAGCCTTTAGCAACTAACCTTGCTTTAAATCTTGCTTCCTCATTAGGAGTAATACCTTCTTTTCTTTTGAAAATCCATTTGCAGCGGATAGGCTTCTTTTCTTTTGGTAATTTCACCAACTCCCAAGTGCCATTCTTTTCAAGAGATTCCATTTCATCATGCATGACAGTTATCCATTTGTTGCAATGTTCTGAAGTAATGGCTTCAGTGTAAGTTGAAGGTTCTTTGATACCTTCAATTTCTTCAGCAACGTTTAAAGCATAAGCAACAATATTTGCTTCTTCTATCAGTCTCTTAGGAGGATGAATGACCCTCCTAGGTCTATCAGTTGCTATAGAACGTTGTGGTTGGTGAGTAGGAGTAGGAGTAGAAGACTCTTGCTCAACTGATTGATTTTGATCAATAGAGTTTTCTTTTTCTGGTGTATGTTCTGAGTTAACAGATTGCTCCACCTGCACACTTGTCTGTTGTTGACTCTCAACAGGAATATTAGTAGAAGAATCTTTATGTAGCATAGCTGATTCATTAAATACTACATTTCTACTAATCACGACCTTTTTAGTTTCAGGACACCATAACTTATATCCTTTCACACCATACTTGTAACCAAGAAAGATACATTTAATTGCCCTGGGCTCTAATTTTCCATTATCAACATGAGCATAAGCAGGGCAACCAAAAATTCTTAAATCTGAATAGTTTGCTGGGGAGCCAGACCATACCTCAATAGGAGTCTTTTTATCAAGTGGAATAGAAGGTGACATGTTAATTAGATAACATGCAGTAGAAGCAGCTTCTGCCCAAAAACGCTTAGATAATCCTGTGTTAGATAACATACAACGGGCTTTTGAAATAATGGTTCTGTTCATACGTTCAGCTACACCATTTTGTTGAGGTGTGTAAGAAACGGTGTAGTGTCTAACAATTTCTTCTAGTTTATAATATGAATTAAATTCATTTGAACAAAACTCCATACCATTATCTGTGCGAAGCTTTTTGACCTTCTTACCGGTCTGGTTTTCCACCATGACTTTCCATTCTTTGAATGCAGAGAATGCTTCAGATTTAAGCTTCAATAAATATGGCCAAACTCTTCTTGAATAATCATCAATAATTGTCAACATATAACGAGCACCTCCTAGTGATGCTTCTTGAGATGGTCCCCATAAATCAGCATGTACATACTCCAAAATGCCTTTTGTAGTATGTATCGAGGTGTTGAATTTCACCCTCTTGTGTTTGCTAAATATACAGTGTTCACAGAATTTCAGTTTACCAACGCATTGGCCATTAAGCAATCCTCTTTTGCTTAATGTTGTTAAACCAAGTTCACTCATATGCCCAATGTAACACCCCTTTCTTAAACCATAATTTAATATAGTTTAATTTACAAAACTTGACTAATAAAAGCCACCAGAATTTTTTTACAAATTTTATTCTGAAAGGGTATTACAGACTCAATACAGGAACCATAATCTAAACTTATCTGTATTTTACTTTGTCCCGGCTTCAGGTCACAATAAGTAACCTAGCTCCTGCTCCTCACACCTAAGTACATAGCATTTAAAACAAGTAGTACGTGAGACATAAAGTCTCGTGAGTAATATGGGTTTTAGACCCAAAACTTTTCTGCTGAAAACTTGAATTATACACAAATAAGCTACTAGAACATATTTTTCATAACATATCTCAAATCTATTTTCTTTTATATCATTTAAAACTTACAACATTACTTTCTTTCAAAACTACTTCTTTTCTTTAAGCTGGTTTCTTTGCTTTCTTTATTTAAAATGGCTTTCTTTCTTTTAAAAATACTTTCTTTCTTCAAAACTACTTTCTTTCTCATTTACTTGTGACCAACTGAAACTCATGAATTAATTTGTTTTAATTCATTCTACTAGCTCACCTTGCGGGACAGAACATATCCATCCGCTAGGTTACGCTCATTCTGTCTCCCCTTTGTGACTTGAAACGGATTCAAGCACAAGGGTATACTAAACTAGACAACTACTTCGCGACGGGAGGTACCATCCCAGTAGTGTCTTCTGATCCCCCGATTATGTGGGTGATCCTAGTCCGGACAACTGGCTCTTACTCAACTGGCTCTTACTTCTTATCTCGTTACTTTCTTTACTTTGCTTCTTGAATTAGTCAAAGTGGAACACAATTTATTTTAAACTCAGACTCATAAACTCTTTTAACTTATAATCAAAAATACTTTCAAACTAGCTTCAACATCTTTGTCTCACTTGTGAAGCTTCTTTCAAAATAACTTTATAAACTAAACTTCTTAAAATCTGTTTAAAACGCTATGCTCATATATATAATGAGCTACTTCCAAAACTGTTTCCAAACGTTAACATTTCAAATAAATTGAAAGTCTTATTTTCTGAATATCATAACTTTGCTATGTACTATAGAAATCCTCATATACTCACCTTGGTTTTACTACGGTTCACTAGGCTTCACGTACGCCTTTTCCTTTCCCGTGCTCAATAACGTTTTAAGCACCACCTATACAAGTAGTATATATAAATACCCAATATAATTAACTCTATAATGCTAAAGTCTCATATAACATAACTCTAGGTTATAATAAATGTATAGCCATTAATAAACTCGTTTAACGGTTTTCTCCGAAATACGCGTATATTGCTACAGTACCCCCGAGGGGTCGTATTTCAGTTCCGACTCTTTTCCATGAAATCTTAGGCCATATTAGACTTGTGTTTCAAATTTGGAGTTCATTGGACAAGTCTAGCTCAAATTCTAAAAATCAAGTTTTGACGTGAATAGTGATTTTAGCCACTGCCGCTACAGTGACTTTTCCGCAAGGTCGGATTACGGATTTGACCATTCCCGACATGTTCTTATACCATTTTAGGGTTATGGCTAAAATTTCAGATCAATCGGACATGTCTAGCTATGGTTTCTAGCGTTTGGATTTCTAACATTTTTAACATTTTTGGTCCCTGTCTGAAGGGCACTGTAGCACGCAGTGCACTGTAGCACGCAGTTTTCACCCATTAAGTCCTTAATCTATGTCTTAATCATATGGGGTTTGTTCCTTGACTAAAACCCTTAACTAATAACAGGTTTTAAGCTATTAGAAACACCTTAATCACACCAATTCATGATTTAGGGTTCTTGAGCAACATTTAAATTTCTCAACAATAGCAACCTACTTTGCTATTTTTAACATTTGTTCTTACTACATGAACATGTTTTAAGCCCAGAAATCATATGCACTTCATGGATTATGACTGAAATTACAAATTTCAGTCCACTCCATGGAAACCCATCAAGAACACACAAAAGCTTGGGTAGAAACTTCAATTACTAACCTTGTTTACTTTGGAATCACCAATTCCAATGTTTCTCTTGATTTCTTGGCAACGATTCTTGAGCCTCTGCTTCTTCTCCCTTGCTCTCTCTCTAGCTCTCTCTCGTATCTTCTGTAATGTTCCACAATTATGAGAGTATAACTCTCATATTTCATTGATATTTAATTTTTATAGGTTATTTACACTTTGGTCCCTTAAATCTCAACTTTCATTCAAAAATGGTCCTAAGACCCATAACCTTGCAACCAAAGTTCCATTAACTTCTAACTTGACATTTTCTTGACAATTTGGTCATTTTCATGTCAAATGACCATTTTGTCCTTTTTGGTCAAATTTCACTATTCACGCGGTAAAACTCCAAATTTCACATAATCTCTTATTTCTTATATTATTATTTCACAAATACATATTATTTTACATAATAGTCTTACAACGTGTCAAAAGACCGTTTTACCCTTTTACAACTTTTTCGCGGGTTCTTACACCCAAGACGCATATGCCATAGGTTAGTAGTATCAGAAATAGAAGATGAATTTGAAGTAACATTTGAATTACCTGTTACTGTTGTACCCCGAAGATGATACAGGTTTGCTGATTTGATATCGGCTTTCATGACAATCATAGCGCCTTTTGAAACCTTTAAAACTCCACCTTCACCAGAATATTTGTACCCTTTAAGGTCAAGAGTACCTAAAGAAATAAGGTTTCTTTTCAAACCTGGAACGTGTCGAACATCAGACAAAGTTCTGACAACACCATCAAACATCTTGATTTGAATGGAACCAATTCCAGTGACTTTATATGGTGCATTATCACCCATTAATACGGAGCCACCTTCTATAGATTGATAGTTTGTAAACCAGCTTCTGTTTGGACTCATGTGAAAAGTACAAGCTGAGTCAAGAATCCATTCATCATTGATTTTTAGGATCCCTGCAAAAGCTACAAGAACATCTCCATTAGAATTATTTTCAGCAGCATAAGTAGCTTTTCCTTCATCATCTTGATTTGGTTTGGGGTTTTGATTAGCAGCTCTTTTCTCCTTGTTCTTCAACTTCCTTTAGTCCAAAACCCATTAGGAAATTGTCTATATAATGAAAGCACATAACTAAACATTACATATGTAGACAAACCTTAGCTAGGATAATATGTCCATCACACAAGATCCATATGTAAGGTAGCTAGCCTTATGTGCAACTAAGGCATATCTAGAATACCATCACATCACTTTAACACCATAATTGAGTACCCCAGACACAAGTGATCACACAAGTCACAATCCCATTCTAAGTGAATGCATAAGTTCATGAAGAAAAATCATGTGCAAAATATCAAAGTTGTCCCTGCTTATAAGAAAACTCATTTAAAAATACATTTCATAAATGCACACATTATACATATAGTATTCGTATAGCATAGGTATGTGATATCACATAAAAAGCAATTAAATTTATCAAAGTAAGATAAGAACGTCTACTCTTGGGTAATAATTAACCCATGTAAATTGACGCAACACTTGTACTTCACTTTCCAAGTGGTTTAGACTCTTAATGTCACTTAAGGTTAACAATAATTTAAGAAATCAATGACTAATTCTAATTAAATCATCCTAACCAAGGTTTCTAATCTTAATCATCTTATTTTAGACATTTCATATCATTTTGAAACAACTAGAGATGCAACGAAAACAAATGGAAATGATTTAGATCAAAATTAAAATTCCCTTGCTTACATAATGTTACTTGACCCAGTGGAGCTTCCAAAGGAAATACACTAAACCAAGTGGCCTATCAAGTCTACCATATCGAGCGGTTTTTGTTCAAGGGTGCCCAATTGAATACATTCCAAATAGTCTCTATGATCTAAATGCAAGTTAGCATCCTAATACATATCTTAAAGATTTTGAAGGTATTAAAAACAGAATGAATTCATTAGCTTAATATGAGTGTAGGAAACTTGATGAGACACCCAGAATTTACAAAACTTGTACATCATACTATTGATAAGATTTAGATAAGTTTGAACAAACGATGTACAATACTGGATACAAACAAGTTTGTCTAGAAGCAACCCAAGTATCAAAAGTAAACAAACACTTCATTCCATGACAGCCTTGCCTTTTTATTCCCACTAGGTCCTGAAACACCAAAAAAAACCAGCATATCATACACAAAGGCTTAGTGAGTAACCTAATAATAAACTTTCATGTTATAAGTCACCAATTCAATGTAAATCACCAAAAATGCCTTAATAGGCTGAATATCACCAATGGATATAATACAACTACAATTCTCATATATGGACACCAATAAGGTTTAACACCAACCTTATTATCACCAAAGAATGGCTAAACAGCCAAAAACACCAAGTTTCTATACATAGGATTATACACCAATCCCATGTAAGAAAAACAATTTAAAAACAACCATTTGGTTTGTAGGTATATAAATAACTTGCAATTTATTTCAAACAACATATATATATATATATATATATATATATATATATATATATATATATATATATATATATATATATATATATATATATATATATATATATATATATATATATATATATATATATATATATATATATATATATATATATATATATATATATATATATATATATATATATATATATATATATATATATATATATATATATATATATATATATATATATATATATATATATATATATAAAAGTTCAACCAAAAAAATGGAGGAGGTAAGTTACTCACCTCGATTCGATCCAAAAGATGTTAGTTTAGTTGTAATAAACCTTCACTAGTCCTTCTTATCTACAGATTAACAAGCATAAATCATCAAGTCAATTAAAAACATCTTTAAACAGAATTTAGAAAGTTTCTACTTGCTACAGTGCCATTAGCGATGCTAGTTTTTCAAGCCGTTCATGATTAGCGCCGCTAATCATGAACAAAAGGCCTTTCTTGTTCTTTTTCTCAGTGTAATACTCTCACAGACACTTCTAGCCTTATACTGACTTGTTTTCACGAAAATACATCTAATGACTACATTTCACATTGACCCTAACTTCCATTCATCATATGAAACACAATTTTACACTTCCATTTCACACCCAAAGTGTAAAGAAGGTGAAACTTACCTCAATTATGAATTTAGAGCTAAAATCCCTTTGATATCTTCTCTAATTGTTGAAATTCAGCCCCAAAACACCTTTGGAACTCTCCTCCACCGTTTCTTTCTGTTCTTGGGAGTTTATCCCACTAAATGACTAGAAATTAGCTTAAATTAAGACAATTGCCTACGACTATTAGCGTCAGTAATATAATAAGTTAGCGGTGCTAACTTCAAATCTTCGCCAACTCCATATAGCAACGTACATTATTAGCAGCGCTAACCCATTAAGGACAATTAGCGGCGCTAAAGCTTCTATTAAGGTTTTCTATTACATTTTAGTCCTTCTCTTAATCCATTAAGCCATAAATTATACCACCACTTCTAAGACGCTTATTAAGCTCTAAAACAAAAAACTAAACACTAACAAGGTTTAAAGCTTCCAAGATTTTTTTAGTCGCTATTTCACCAATTTTACCAAAACAAGGTTTAAAGCTTCCGAGATTTTTACAACATATATACCATATATTTAAGTGTTCTAACCTGGTTTTGGGGCGTTACAAGTTCTCCCCTACCTAAAGAGATTTTGTCCCCGGAATTTTCTCAAATAAGTGTGGAAACTTGTTCTTCATTTCATCCTCAAATTCTCATGTCATGTCGGCCCCTTTGTGATGCTTGCATTGTACTTTCACTAGTCGTATGGTTTTCTTTCTCAACTTCATTTTTTTATGATCCAAAATCATTTCCGGTTGCTCCGCATAACTCAACTTATCATCCAATTCAACATCTTCTAAAGCCAACTTTTGAATTTCTTTGAATAAAGTCTTTCTTAGATTAGACACATGAAAAACATTATGTATTCCTTGCAATTCCACCGGAAGATCCAATTTATACGCCACCGCTCCAACTCTTTGAATTACACGAAATAGACCAATAAATATTGGGCTTAATTTCTCTCGTTTTCCAAACCAAATAATGCCTTTCCAAGGTGATACTTTCAACATAACCATATCACCCACTACAAACTCCAAAGGCTTAAATCTCTTGTCAGCATATTGTTTTTGTTGGTTTTGGGGTATCAACATATTTTCTCGTATCTTTTTGATCTTTTCTTCCGTTTGGGACACGATATCCGGACCCGCTAGTGGTTTTTCACCCACCTTTGTCCAACACGTAAGAGTACGACATGGTGCTCCATACAAGGCTTCAAATGGTGCCATTTGAATACTTGCATGATAACTATTGTTATAAGTGAACTCCACTAATGGCAAATGATCCTCCCAACTACCTCCAAAAACGACAATACACACTTTCAACATATCTTCTAAAGTTTGGATTGTACATTCGCTTTGGCCATCGGTTTGGGGATGATAAGAAGTGCTCATCAACACTTTGGTCCTCATCTGCTCATGTAAACTTTTCCAAAATTGCGATGCAAAACGGCTAACTCTATCTGAAACAATAGAAGCAGGTACGCCATGTCTACTTATTACTTCTTCGATAACCAAATCATGTTGTTTCCTTTTCTCATTATTGGTAATTTTGTCACAAAATCCATTGAGATTTTGTCCCACTTCCATTCTAGTACGTTAAGGGGCTCCAAATTGTCATATGGTCTTTGATGTTCGGTCTTTACAAGTTAACATCTCAAACACTTCTTAATAGAAGCAGCTATGTCCACCTTCATGATCAGCCACCAATAAAGTTACTTTAAGTCCATGTACAATCTTTCTTCTTTTGGGATGAATGGAATACTTAGACTTATAAGCCAAGTCTAATAACAATTTTCGGGCTTCACTGAAAAGTTTTCAATTTGGGTCAATCCACTTCAAATTGATTTGATTTTTCCTACATTTTCTTTTTGATATTATCCTTATAATTTAATTATTTATGTGATTTTCTCAAAATTTCAAAACTAGATGACACAATTTCGATTCATAACTCCCTAACACGTGTATTTTCTTCAATTTCCTTTAGGCTTAAGGCATCGACTACTATATTGGCTTTATCCGGATGGTAAAGGATTTCATAATTGTAATCCTTGAAAATTTTAATCCACCATATTTGGTTCATATTTTAATCTTTTTGGCTAAACAAGTATTGCAAACTTTTGTGATCGGTAAAATTCTTGTATTCAGTTCCGCAAAGATAATGTCTTCAAATTTTGAAGGCATGAATAACCTCCTCCAATTCAAGATCATATGTAGGATAATTTAGATCATGTACTTTCAATTGTTGTGAAGTATAAATTATAAACTTACCATGTTGGGTAAGAACACAACCCAAACCCATACCTGATGCATCGCTATAAACTACATAAAGCTTATCCATCTTCAATGTCTCAAGTGATTCTTGTGGTCGTTCGTGGTTTTGGAATAAATAAGGATATCATCAATAAATACCATGACAAACTTATCAAGAAACAGTTTGCACACCTGATTCATGAGGTCCATGAAAGTCGCGAATGTATTGGTTAATCCAAATGGAATAACTACAAATTCAAAATGACCATATCTCGTATTAAACATCGTTATTCTCGACATCTTCACTTTCCACATTCGGTTGGTGATATCCTAATCTCAAATCAATCTTTGAAAAGAAATCAAATTCGTGTAATTGATCAAATAGATCATTGATTCATGGGAAGAGATACCTATTTTTTAATAGTTACTTTATTGAGCTCATGGTAATCAATGCACATTCTCATTATACCCTACTTCTTTAACTTTAAGAATAGAATAAAAGCTCCTCAAGGTGAGGTACTTAGTCTTATGAATCCTTGTTCCATCAATTCTTTCATATCTTTGAGTGCAAAATGGTATGATGCTTTTGTAATAGGGGTTGTTCTTGCCTTTGGGTCAAATTGAAATTCGATTTGTCTATCTTGTGATAGTCTTGGTAAGTCATAGAGAAAATTTTCAGGAAAATATCTTACAACATCAATGTTATCTATGATCTTCTTTTTTTAAATATGTCAACAATATACGCCAAATATGAGTGACATCCATTTGCGATGCACTTTCTTGCCTTTAGTATTTTAATGAAACTTGTTGTAACTCTTCATTATCTCCATATTTGATAGGTTCACCATTAGGAGATTTCATTATCACCATTGTCTTCCCACAAACGATTTGTTTCATATGTACTTAACCAATCCATGCCCAAAATTATGTCAAAACCACCAAGTTGAAATGTATAGGATTAGCTTTAAACTCAATTCCATTGGAATATTCCTTGCTAGCCATAACCATTTAACCATCAAAAAATTATCTACAACAACTCCTACTTATAATACACTCAAAGGCATATTTAGTCTTTTACCAAAGCTATAGGAAACATAAGACTATGTTGTAATCAAGTCAAAAAACAGGATGTAGGTATAGAAATTACTATAAATGTACCTAAAACCATATCAGAAATCTCCCAAGCTTCTAACAACGTCATCTGAAAAGCATGACCTTTTGCTTTAGGAGGGATCGTTCTTCTTGTTCCTACTACTTCCTTCATTCCTTGTTTTGGGGAACTTTGTAGATATGTGACCAAATACATTACACTTGCGACACTTCACTCCTTTACATCACATATTTGCAAAGTGTCATTTTTCTCCACATTTGAAACAAGTTAGATCTTCATTTAACTTGTATTGTGATTCACCACGCATTTCTTTCATTTCAAACTTCCTTTATTGGGATCAAATGAATCTTCTTTTCCGATTCTCCTACATAATTTTCTTTGTTGTGTTGGCTTCCTTGTTTTTCTTTATCTTGATTCTTAAGAGTTTTCTCAATCATTGCCTTCCTGGTAGCTTGATCAAGAGTAGTCGATTCGTTTACATAGAGTTGGAAATTCCAATGTAACCCGTGAATAAATTGACTCTATTTTTTGTATCATCATGCTAATATCATCGTAAAACTCATAATATTGAGAAACTTTGTGTTATACTCCATATATGCCATCTTGTCTATCTTTAGTCTAAGAAATTCCTTCTCTAGTTGGTGAATTTATTTTGTCGTATAAAAATGCTTTTTGAGTTTCTAGAAAATGTTGTCCCAACATAATCTATTTATGACACGAGCACCAACTGTTTGCTTATGATCAATCCACCATTGCAAGGCTTGAGAATTTAGTTTGTCACTAAAGTTGTTTCTTTGGTCATCCATATATTGGCATGCACAAAATGTCATCTCTAGTTCAATTATCTAATTTTGCACCACAATAAAATCGAGCATTTTGTCATAGCTTGGAGGTTGACACCCATTGAGGTCTTTGTAATTACAACCTCTTTTCACAACCTTTTCTTCATATGGATAAGTTTTCGAAAGTGGTTCGTTTTCCATACTAGTGTAGGAAGTTTGATATTTCCTCTATTTGCTTTGTTAACCACATGAGGTGGCTTCTTCCCATGAACCTTTTTCACCTCTCATTTGATCTTCTATTCATATCTCTCAAGCATCCCTTGAAAATTCTGTAACATCTTCTCTTCTTGACGAAGCATCATCACCTCCAACACTGATTTAAATTTATTGAGCATTGTTGGTGTCGATTGTACTTCAATGTTGTCATCATCAGTTATTAGGACATAGTTGCTTCTTATTTTCACCATTTTGCAAAATTTCACATGTTAATTCTTAAACAATAAATAATCATTTAGAATTATAGACATATAGAATCATATATCTTAACCTAAAGGCATACTACTTACTTTTCTAATTCCCATTAAGCATTATGATTTAAGTCTAAGTACTTTCCTAAGCACCTAGTTCACTTAAACTAGTGTTAGGATACCAATTGAAACACCCTCATATAGATTTTTTAAACTTTATTCATAGATATAGGTCCTATAGTTCCAATTTAAATAATTCAAAATTTAAAGATTTAGATATATGAGGGTGTACAATCATTATCAAAACATAATATTAGCAAAGTAAACCACTACATAAATCATGATCTTCTAAATATCCTTGTTTTCCCTAATCATCATCTTCCTCAATCTTTCTACTCTGGATACATGTCAAATTATGTAGGTTAGGCTTGGGAAGCCTGGTAAGTATTATCAGTTATGTTCATGCAATTGCCATATTCCTTAAACAATGTAAACCCCAAAACATTCAAAACATCATAAAACCATAATCAGCTATGATGAGGGGGGAAAGCATTTAAAGTTAGCATTACAAAACTTGATTTAAAATAAACATCATAAATCACCATATGCAAATGCAATGCTTTATACTTCTAAATCCCAACCCATGTCATCTCGAGTCCAACACTCACCTTAGTCACCTTTAGTCCAAAAACCAATGGGAAATTGTTCATATAATGAAAGCATATAGATAAACATTACATATATGGAAAAACCTTAGCTAGGATAATATGTCCGTCACACAAGTTAACCCTAACCAACAATTTTTCTAACCAAAATAATCTCACTAAAGGTTAGTTAGGTTAAGGCAATGTCGAGTGTGAAACTTTTCTAAAATACCAATTCAACTTCTAGTTTAATAGTTTTTCTAACATTTGACTTTAAATATATTCAATTCATTAATTCACTTGAATTATGATTAATTTTATTATTTATATATTTAATATCATATTTTTTCAACTTTTTTATTTGGAACGGCAGAGGAAATTTATAAAAACTAAAGCATCTCTAGCAAGAAGCTAGAGAAAAACAAAATTAAAAAACAGTCATAGAATGTTTAGGATTTAACATCCAACAATCATAATCTAACTTACGATTATTACGTCTATTTCTAATCCAAAAATAAGAAAGAGACCGAACATCGTCGAAGACCTCATCCTTGCGAGGTTTAGCCATTCCAAACACGAGTTTATTTCGAAAACTCCACAAGCACCAAAATGTAACACCAATCACCGCATCGAGATTTTGTTTAACATCTGTTTGTAACATCACACCATCCGCCCAACACGCTAGAGACGAAGCTGTAATACTATCTGGTAAAGGGTTGTCCCACCAAGTCGCAACTTTTCTCCAAATATCCAAAGCAAACGAACCCCCCGTCAAATAAATGATCCGGTGTTGCAATATTTATTCAACTTTTTAGTGAAGTTTAAAATTACCCACTAAATACCGGTGTTGCACAAGTTTATAAGATCTCAATTAAAAAAATTAACGAACTTTGTATATATTAAATATTATTTTTAAAGTTCGGATAGAGTTTATTTATCGAATAAAAATTTCATAACTATTTTATCGTTATTTGATATTTGTTTTATAAAAAACACGCCATATATGCCTCTTGACAACATAAGTTTTCGCATCAAACTCAAATTCGTTCAAGTTGTTTGTTATACAAGCTTTATGTTCTTTCAAATTACCAAAATTCAATTGATTTGCTTATTATGTAAAAGGCTATCAATGAACGTGTCCCCTCTGTTTGCCCTATTGAAACCCTAAACCATTGAAGTTGCTTTTCTTGCTCCTTTTGTCTTATGTTTGTTCCACTAAACCCAAAATACAAATATTAATCTTATATGATGTATTTAATAGCATTATTTTTTTTAACCGGACTTTATTTTAAGAACATTTGTTTTAGATAACGATAATATGCAATTATTTAGATGTATATGTTATAAGGCACTCAATTATCTAAATATAATTTTGATATTTTGATAAGACCAGATCTCTAATTTAATTATAATTTATAAAATTAATTTTTCTACACTAGTATTAATGACATGTATTTAAAATAAAATTTAGATGAAGATGATGTTTTTTTTAAATGCAATTAGTTTACTAATTTTATATCGTCGCATGATTCGCATTCTCTTTTTCTTTGTTACGTGTCTCTTTTATCTAATGGAATTACAAACTGAATCGCTTGAAATTCGATTTTATTTTTTAATTACTTTGATTAACAAATTAAACAACCATATCTTTAGAAATATGCATGGTTGGTTGGTATATATGGATAGTCAACTCAAAACTGATTCTCTCTTCTTTATGAGTTTTTTATTGGGACTATGAAGAATCCCAATAACTTTAATTACAATAACAATTTTGATTTATTTATTATTAACTGGTCAAATTCGGAAGTAACAATGTAACATGTTTTATTGATAAAACTTGAAAACTCAACCGCCCAACGTCTCAAGAAAACTGAAATTGCATGTACCCCAAAATTCAAAAACTAAACATTGGCAATTAATGTGCAGTTAAGGGCATAAGAATTTAAACTGATAACAAAAATAAAATTCAGAAAGCACCGATAGGTGGCCATAATTTAGAGTAGTAATGAAAATAGTACCAAAAAAGCAAACATTCAAATCCAAATACAAAACAAAGCATGCATCCTTAGCCTACAGAAGAATTTCTGATTAATTTCTAGATAAATTTAAATAAAAAAGCAAAGTGAGACTAAAGAAGGTCATATATAAAACATGACCTCTATTCTTCATGCTTAATTTCAAGACCCTTTAGTCTGGATCCCAACTCATCATCATCATGACCATCATCATCATCATCGTATTCTTCACCTTCAGGGTCATTTTCGTCCAAAGGCCCAAGCAAATCAGGCGAATTTTTAAACATCTCTTTCAAATCTTCAACCCCTTCATCAGACAAAAAGTTAGCATTTATATTCAACAACTTAAACCCTGGTTTACTGATAACCGCCTGACCCAATACCCTAGCTCCAGCCCTTCGAATCTGATTACTGCTCAAGTCAACTTCGGTCAACCGTAAAAACTCCTCTTCAAGTGCCTTAGAAATTACAATACTACCCTCATCCTTCAATTCGTTCTCAGATAGATTAATCTTGGTTAAGGATTCTCTTTTTGAGATGATAAAATCAGCCAAAGAAGAAGCTGATTTGAAAGTAATGTCATTACCCGCCATTTCAACAACTTCAAGGGCAGAATCGGAATTTTTTAGTGCATTCACAAGAGCTACAGCTCCTTCATCTTCCAAATTCAAGTAACTTAGATATATTTCAGTGAGATGACTAAAGACGGATATAGCCTTGCTCAAAGCGAGCCCGGCTTCAACTCCAAACATATTGTCGCGGAGATCGAGTGATTTCAAAAGGGTACATTTGGAAATTGCGTCGGACAAAGCAACACCCCCTTCAGAGCCAACTCTAGTGGAAGAACATCTGAAATCTTCAAGTAATAAAGATTTTTCTACAATTTGAGAAATGGAAATCGCGCCTTCATCTCCAGTCATGTTATTATGAAAATGAAGAGTTTTTAGTTTCTTTGTTGAAGGAATTAACTCACAAACCGCTTTCGCAGCTTCCTCTGAGATCCCATTGTTCATTAGATACAACTCTTCAAGGTTATTTTGGGAACTTAAAAGTTCACTAAATGCCCTTACGCCCTTTTCACCCAATGCATTATTCGAAAGACATAAATATTTCAAATCAGAACCTTGTAAAGCTGAAGAAAACATGGACATAACTTCAAGTGCTTCTTCTTCTGGCCTTCCAGCTATGAAATCAGATAGGTTGACTTCTGTTAATTGATGTTTGACCGAGGACAAAATGGGAACAGCAACACGGGCTGCATCTAACCCAAAACTTGTGTTGCTAAAACATATTTTGGTAAACTTGTTTCCAGGCTCTTGAAGTGATTTTAAAATTTCTTCTGTTTTTTTAGCATCAAGGAAGATTCGATCGCCTTTAGAGATGTCAAAAAGAGTTTCAAAAATGGGTTCTTGTTGTTGTTTTGATTTAGGGCCTCTTTTGACAACTTCTACCATGAGTGTGCTTGATTCTTTAGCATAAAGTTGGACAGAAGAAGCTCCATCACCATCTGGTTCTTTTTCAAAGAGTTGGTTTGCAGTGGTGAAGGCTGTGAATTCTATTTGTTTAGCTTCTTCTTCTGCTTCTTGTTTGCTTAAAAGACCGTATTTTCTAGATAGAATTGATGGACTTGTGAGGTTTTTTATTATTCGGTCTATGAGTACTTGTCTGGTGTTTTGGCTAGGAGGCCAGAGTTTGATTGAGTGCGAGCGGTTTTGTGTGGTAGAATCCATGATAAATAACCTGCAACCATGTATTTAGTTTTATGAACAAAAAATAGAAACAATAAGCTAGCATCACATGACGAGATCTGAATTTCCACCAAACAAGCACATGAACACAGTCATGTCTACTGTTTTAACAACCATTCTGATACGCTTTTAATGAATGAAAAAACTAGATAAGAAAGAAAATACAAAAAAGACACGGGGAAAAAAGAATGCAATAGTACATTTACACAATTTTTATATTATCCGTCATCCATGGAATTTATACACTTCAGTTTCTACAGTTGATATCAATAACAAGAGAGGTATTAATAGAATGATGGTGATAAAGTTTAAGCTTTTGTTATGTGTATATCTTAATACCGCCAACAAAGTTAATGTAATACATGGGTTAGGATTTGACCCTAAATATAATACAGAAAGCAATAACAGCGTGGATTGAGTGTCCTCTTCTCGAAAACCCACCTGAGATCCCGTTTTTTCCCCATGTTAGATCTTTCCCAGTTCATTCACTCGAACTGGAAACGAAAGCTAAACAGGCGTACCCTATTACGTAAAAACTAAAAGATGTTCTCCTAAACTGCTTCATCCGCATGAGACAGACCCCAGGAACTAACCCAAAAATAAATCATAGCTTAATGACAATTTTTAACAGAGCAATCCCAATCTTCTTTTCCATTGTTCGTAGGTGATATGTAAAAAACTAAAAATGGTATCATAAACTACTTCGTACCCCTCAAGTAAAAGTTTATCAAAGCCACCATGTATAGCCTCCAATCAACTCACTAACTTTGTTGCAAAACTACACAAAAGTAGGATAAGCAGCTTCTTCTGGAAAAAAATATACGATGAAATCGCAGCTCGCACAGATATATCTAGTTGCACACATCAAAAACCCTAGATTTAAAGGAACTGATGAATAAATTCTTCAAATAAACGCAAAAGACCTCAAAAGCGCGATTTTTAAACGTGGAAGAGTGTAAAAAAAACCGAAAAATAAGGAACGGCGACACTTACCAGTGATTGAGGAGACAAGGAAAGTGTAAGTTTGACCTCCGATAGGAAGGCTTTTGGAGTTTACGCCGGAAAATGCGACGAGAGGAAAGGGTTTTGAGAGATGATGATGAGGGTGCGTGGAGTAAGTGGGGCCAACTGCTTTAATCATTTCCCCCTGTGTTTTGAAATTGAAACGACGAGCGAAAATCATTTCCCTCCCATTCGAAAAACCACCCATAAATTCGTGATAATTGGCTAAATTTAGGATTAATTAAGAAAACAATCTAAAATATGAAAGAAAAAAAAAAGACATATACTAGTTTAATCTTATAGTTTTGAAAAAATAAAACCAAAATTAGTTAGATGACCAAATTAGCCACTAATTTTACAAGTGGATTAGGTTACCTGCAAAAATAATGACGTAGACTGCGGAATATAATTTTTTTTCATTTTTTCAAATCCTTTTTGTAATTTTAGGTATTTGTGATATCCTCTAGCCATTTGCGATTCTCCACTTGCAAACATAGTTTTTTATTTTTTTTTAAGTTTAAAAAAAAGTAAAAAATTGATTAGGAATAATAGAAGTTTGACCACGAAAACTTCAACTTTCTATTGTGAAAAGTTAAAATTTGACCGTTAAAATTTGAACTTTGACTGCGAAAACTTCAAACTTCAACTTTTCGTAATAAAAAGTTGAAGTTTTCGAAGTCAAACTTTTACTATTCGTAGTCAATTTTTTATCTTTTTTAAAATTCAAAAAAATTAAAAATTAAAAAAAGACATTTTCTGTTGGGACATATTTTAATGGTTTATGCTTTACATTTGGATAGTCAGGAGGTATCGCAGGTACCTGCGATAATTACAAAAAAATTGGAAAAAATAAAAAAAAATAGAGAAAAAGAATTTCTGCAGGCAACGACATCATTTTTCGTAGTTGGCCTAGCCCACCTGCGAAATCAGTGGCTAATTTGGTTGTTTGACTATTTTTTAGCAATTTTGTGGCAAAACCTTATAGACTTAGGTTATTTGTCTTTTTCTCTTAAAATATATATATTTTTATTTATATGACATATATATATATAAATGTAACAACTTACAATCCTTAATCGTTAAATGTAATTTGACCACCTTAATAAGAGACTTACTATTCTTTTTACCGTTTTATGTAAGATATGATAAATGGTAAAAATAATAATTTTGTTGCATTTTATGCATTTAGCCTTAAACCTCACGGTATCGCCTATGATCGCATAATGATTATCTGCTAATTTGTGAATAAAACCATTTAGATATCATTTATGATAAAATTATGATTCTCTGTTAATTTGTGAATGAAATCATTCATATATCATTTATGAATCGATCAGTATCCCGTGTATTTTATAAATTCTCTGAACGAATCAAAAGCTTTGGAACTACTTTCGAAGAATTAAGAAACATTACATTCTCTTAACCATTAAACATTTGATTCAGCTATTAGATGTTGAAACCAAATAGCCCCTTAGCCATGCTTGAAAAAACAAAAAGTATAGATGTAATTTTAATAATCTTTGTTTAACAAAAAAAATTTGTTTGATTTTGCTTCTGATTATTAAAGCTACAATAGTATATTTGAAAATCATCCATATATATGATGTTTTCAACAAAAAGCGTAAGAGCCATGAAACAATAAGAAGACAAAACATTTTATTTTTCAGAAAATACCGATTTAAAATATGAAGACAAATGTTGTATTTTTTTTAAATATTTATGTTCTCTATAATACTTTATTAACAACTAGCTCGTGCATACTCTAATTTGTTATAAATTTATATATTCATCTCAAGGGAAACATGAAACCTCAACTGGTTGATGGACACATCAACTTCTAAAATTGTCATGTTACATGCCATTTGGTCCAACAATATTTTTTAATCATATATATATTAGACTATTTTTATCGGTAACAAGTCATAACTTTAGAATTATATTATATCTTTCATTCATATTTACAATCAATCAAATCCAAATTCTTGTCATTTTATCAACAATCTAACACAACTAAAAATATATTTTATTGTTGAGTGTAAAGCCACTCTTATGGTTTGTCAAAGAAGCTGCAGAGAAAAAGTGTGAAGGTTTGAACAAGGTTGTCAACAAAAGGAGGAAGACTTGTAGGTGGTTGTTTATTCAAAGCTTGCTTCTATCTTTGATTTTAACATTCTCATTTTCACACTAATTTATGTATATTATATACATTCCAAGATGTATATAAATAGAGCTTCAGTTGAAGAGAATTTATGCACCACACAACACCATGTAACACAGAGAGTGCAGAATAGCACCAAGAAATAAAACTCCTAGTTACCCACCGTGGACGTAGGTCAGTTTTGGACCGAACCACGTTAAATTCTTGTATTCTTAATTTGTGAGCTGAGTGTGTGAGTTTCGTGTTCGTATGCTAAGTGTCTCGATCCTAACAAGTGGTATCAGAGCCTTGGTATAGCTCCAGAGAGTGTTTTTCTGTTTTTTGGGTCGAAAATTTTTTGTCTCAAAAACGATTTTGGTTTACGCCGTTGGAAAGGTCTCGTTCCGCAGATTCCGAAAATATATTTTTTCGAATTTTTTGAGCGTCGGAAGACCTCCAAATCACCGGTCAAAGTTGGTCAAAACACGCCGGAAAGTTGGCCGGAAAAACCAGTTCACCGGAGAAGACGACACTGTAGCGCCGGAGTCCGCCGGAGAAGACGACACTGTAGCGTCGGAGAAGATGATACTGTAGCAGTTCCTGTAGCGGTACTGTAGCAGTTCACTGTAGCGGTTCCTGTAGCTGTACTGTAGCAGATTTTCAGAAAATTGCAAAACAGGTCCCTGAAGTTCCAGAAATTGCAGTTTGGTCCCTAAACTTCGGGAAATTTGCGGTTTAGTCCCTGAACTTCAGGAAAATTGCAGTTTGGTCCCTCAACTTTGTCAAAGTCGCAAAACAGTCACTCAAACATTTGTTTTGGGCAGTTTAGCCAGAAAATAATTTGGGTGGGGATTATATTTTGCAAATAACGAGCCAAGAACAGTTGAATCAAAATTCTATTTAATCGGTGAAGAACAGTTGAACTCAGAAGAAATTTAAAGAAATCGAAAACCAGTGCCAACAACGTCTGTCGGGTTTTATCGATTCAGTTTAAATTTTCAGTTTCTGATTCTCAGTTCGGTATTCCGCTGTAGTTTAAATAGGTTGATTATTTAACAGAGTTTAGAAGAACAGTCGTTAAGTTCAGACAAGGCTTCGTTTAGTGAAGATTGAAAAGTTGGTGGAAGATGCAGATTGAGGCTTTATGTGTCAGAAAGTTCAAGATGTGGTATTGGTAAACGGAGAAAATTAGAGAATTACAGAAGATCAGACGTTTAGACAAATCCAGCGATGATCAGAGTTTCAGGGGTTCAAGAACAGATCATGGGATGAACAGATCAAGTAATTAAGAGAAAATCCGTTTTCGGTAGATCCAGTAGTGATTAGAGAGTCAGCAGACTTACGTGTAATCACGGTATCAGAAAGTTCGGTGTTATTCATGACGTTGAGGTGTGGACATTCTTTAGAGTCGATGTCCAAATAGAGGAAATTCTGCTTCTGAGAATGTGTCTGGGTTTGATGCATTAGGACTCAGTGGAAGGCAGTGAAGACTCTTGGTCAAGAATTCTGGTGCTTCATTTCACGCTACGCACAGCAGTGAAGCACTGCAGAATCTGAAAGTTGGAGACTTTGGAAAGGTAAGACCTGTGAACGATGAATGTTCACTGTATATGGTCGGATTACCGTCTGAGGGAGTGACCGTCCCAGTTCAGAAGAGAAACAAAGTCCGGTTCACAGAATCTCATGGGCAGAAGAGGGTGACCTTTTGCAAGTAGGAAGCCTAGAGCTACAAGGAAGATTCAGGTTGAACGAGCATGGGAAGGTTCTGAAAAATCAGTCGAAGGATATTGTGGCAATAAGAGCACAGAGTATTGTTTCAGTTGCAGGGTTTTGCAACAGTGGGAGCATAGGTCGTGTTTCAATCATAGGTCCAGGACGACAGTGGATTTAGAACCAGTTTTCAGCTGTAAAAGTCTCTCCGATTTTGATAACTTGCTAAATATGGAGAGTGTTGTTGTTTGTTCTCGGATTGTTCCAGGATTCGGTAGTTCGTTTTCAGTGGGAGCCGATAGGGACAGAGAACGGGTCAATGGCAGTTTAAGTCATGACGAACATGTTGAAACTCATGGGAGTTTTAACGGGCCTTTCAGGTTAACTGATGAGAAGGCCGGGGTAACTAGGAAGGAGCTAAGATCAAAAAGTGTTTTTTGGGATGTACAGTTGAAGCACAGGTGAAGATTGTTCCGTGGCTTCAAGTGGGAGATTGTTGAGTGTGAAGCCACTCTTATGGTTTGTCAAAGAAGCTGCAGAGAAAAAGTGTGAAGGTTTGAACAAGGTTGTCAACAAAAGGAGGAAGACTTGTAGGTGGTTGTTTATTCAAAGCTTGCTTCTATCTTTGATTTTAACATTCTCATTTTCACACTAATTTATGTATATTATATACATTCCAAGATGTATATAAATAGACCTTCAGTTGAAGAGATTTATGCACCACACAACGCCATGTAACACAGAGAGAGAGTGCAGAGTAGCACCAAGAAATAAAACTCCTAGTTACCCACCGTGGACGTAGGTCAGTTTTGGACCGAACCACGTTAAATTCTTGTGTTCTTAATTTGTGAGCTGAGTGTGTGAGTTTCGTGTTCGTATGCTAAGTGTCTCGATCCTAACATTTATATCAGTGAGATATATATTTGAAATATATATCAACTTTACATTCGATTTATAGGAAATTAAGATATATATTTGAAATATATATCAACTTTACATTCGATTTATAGGAAATTAAGAATCTTTAATATATATTTATTTTATTTGTTTGATAAATATATTATTTAATAAATAGCAATTAAAATTTAAAAGATTGTCAATTGGTTGTGGATATATGATTATATGGTATTTACTTTTTTTTTTTTATACGACCAATCGGTTGGCTTAACCCACCAATAAACATGGCCTTATAATCAAAGCAATGTTAAGAAATGATAAGTACTTTTGCCCCTCAAACAAACCTTTTTGGTTACCTATAAGTGAAATAAGCACTAATCCAAAAGATGTATTATATACATTCTTATTGTGATTTATAAATTTTTTTACCTCCAATTCAAGGTGATTTCACGGTCCATGTCCATGTGAGTCTTCCTGCATTGAGCATGTACCATTTGCAATTGCTAGAAGTTCTGCAAATCTCAAGCAATAATACTTTTATCTCTACCCTACTATTTGAATTCTATCAAACAATTTTTGAGCCAAATGGGAGAAAAACTTTTACCGCATAGTATACAAATTGCATATGAACAATACTCTAGAGTTATCGATTACAAAGCATACTCTTGGAAAACCCATTGTATATCTCAATAAATGATAAGCTTTAGAAAAAACAATTGTAGTATTAATCATCCATTAAATTGACAACAACAAACTAATAATTGGAGTCGAGTATTCTTCCAAATGTTTGACAAGTTAGCATTTGGCTAAAAGTTTACCACAACAAAATGAAATAATAGTAATTGTAAATATGACAAAATAGAAGAGTCGACGAAAGAGTTGTTTAACGAATTACAAAGGATTCCAGTTGAGTTGAACAACAACATTTTTTGCATTTTTTGTGAATTTTATAGATAGTTAACGTATTAGATATGAATGCTAGGATTACAATAATTGTTATGCCACATTGAACCTACAATCTCCACCTGGACAAACATATTAAGTCCATCCGTTATATTTAATACACCCAAAAATGGACACGTAGACCTCTATACCAAACTCGAAACCAAGGCCTTGCATAACCGACTCGTATCTAGTTATCTATATTTGTCAAAAGTCACTTTTCCCTGTTTACAATAGTGTCCCTAGACTTATGTATTATTGTCAAATTTAACCAACAACAATAATTTCACTCTTTTGAATAATCTAATATCAAATGTTTTAGGCATTTAAATACATATCAGGCGAATTTCAATGTTTCACACATTTGAGCCGTTCCCAATTTTACCTTTTTTTAGTTTTACCCATTTGCTTTGTCAAATATAAAATATATTGCCTGTCAAGTCAATCCATCTAACACCCAAAAAAACAAAACAAAATACAATAGGCTGTTTCTAATATTGTTGGGATTAAATTTAAGAAGGGGGTCAAAATGACGAATATGAAAATTTACATATCATAAGTAAACTATAAGTTGCTACACTTTTGAGTTTTGACAAACCAAGGAGTAAGCAGTAAAGCTATCATCCACGAAAGAGACCAGTAACGGTGTGAAAGCCTCATAATTTCATAGGGTTTCCCTTATCGAGTAATTTTTACAAACATCTAAATCCTAATATCATCGGTTTGAAGTAATTTCACGCGGTTACATAACACGGGATTGAACGGGAGGTCTCTCGAGTGCAATTTTACCTAATCGCCCTTTTCTAAAGTCTGACAATATACGAAAGGCTGCTTGATGCTCATCTCCATTGAACAACTCGATTGCAAGCTTGTGGACAAATCTGTGCATTATGAAGAAAAAACATATCAAATTTAGTCCATGGGACCTCTACGTCACGTTTGTTACATGGGGACTGGACAAACTTTGTAGGGCTATTTTTTATTACAAATATGAAAAGGGTATTCACGTCTTTTGCACAGACGAGAAATCGAGAGTGAGTCCTTAAGTATTTAAAAAACACAATTTGCAACGTACGTTTTACCACATCGACCGTCTGTGTCAATCTTATAACGCTCCCAGAGAACATTGTTATCTACCACAAACAAGAATGGCAGTAAATTAAAAATAAAATTTAATAGTCAGATGTCTCATGCTTATAACAATATTTTTCTTTCTGGAAAAGATTGCAAATGTAAATTAACAACTTGTCTATTGTTGACATTACAAACAACTAAATGGATTTGATTCGAGTCATGAAAGATGTGTTTATTTGTATATATTAAAGGGCATTTCAAGGAAAAGGATCATACTTGCTTCTGGAAGCTTGGAGAGCATTTGTACAAGAATAGCCGCAACATCGGTAAAATTATACGATTTCTCCCCAATGTCATCACAAATAGCAAGCTTTATAGCTGCTGTTTGATCACTCATCCTCATAGGGATTATTCCAGGAGAATCTAGCAACTCTAGATCGCTTCCAAAACGAACCCATCTTTACAAAAATTATAATAAATAAATTAAAATATGATTTATAAAACCAAAAAAGTAAAAAAGGTTAACATACTTTAATGATCTTGTTACTCCTGGTCTTGGAGCGGCTGGGCACATACGACGCTTCAGTAGACGATTAATCAAAGATGACTTTCCAACGTTTGGGTAACCAATTATTCCAGCTCGCACCTGAAAATAGCAGCGTACTTTACTCTTTTTACCAATATAATAGCAACGTACTTACATTTCTTTTACTGATAATAGCAATATGAAATCTAAAACTTGTAAATTGTACACTTAAGGTTCAATAGAACTCACTGCACGAGGAAGTAACCCTCTTGCTCTACGTTTCATATTCACACCTGCAGCTACTGACTTTGCTAACCTTCCTAACTTCATGGTTCCCTGTATTTTTCATGAAAATTCTTATTTTCTTGTTTTTTTTTTTTTCAAAACAAATAAGATAAAATGAACAAAGGGAATCCGATAGTATACCATCCCAAGCTGCCCATTGGAGAAGACAACTTTTATGCCTTGCCTGCCATAATAATCTGCCCAAGCATTTCGGTCAGCAGCTGATATCATGTCTTCTCTGTTCAATACCAATATTCTTTTTCTATTACCGAGCCACGAATCCATCTGTTTGTTCATGTAAGCTTAAAAGTATAAGGATTGGAATCGAGATAAATAAAAGTATAAGGATATGAATTAAGATAAAAAAAAGTTACCTGAGGATGACTTGTGGACATTGGAATCCTACCATCTCTTACTTCTATGACAACATCCATTAATTTCAGCTGTTCTTTGAGTTCTCTTTCTGTTTTTGCAATATGGCCTGGGTACCACTGAGGAATATAGATACTAATATGTTAATTTTATAATTATGATAGTTTTGAACTAATTTTGAAATTATAAGGGAAGACCAGACCTTGAAAGTACCTGAACGGGACGCAATGTTTTTGTCCAGTGGTAAAGATCGGTCTCAAGATCAGCCCAGTCATACTCGTCTTCAAAAGAGACCATTGAATTACTAGAATTCATGTCACCATTTCCATACCAACTTGCAGTTTTGCCACCTACAATCTGCATTAATTTTGGTACAACTTGTAATCATATAGCATAAGTGATTCTATTACAGTGGTATTCGAAGGGGTGTTTGGATGTGCTTATAAACTTATAATTGTGATTCGAAGTCGGGAAAATCAGTTGGGTGTATGAGTAAAACTGATTATGATTATGATTTTCTATCATTTAGGATCCGTATGATAAGAAAACTGAGATAAATTCCTCAGTTTAAGCAACTAATTACCTACTCATTTCCAACAAAAAGGAGAAATTGGTTATAAATGTCAGAAAGGATTGTATTTTCAACTAAAAACTGGATTTAGATTTCACATTTTGCAAAGAATTCGAACTACAAGAAAAATCATATCAACTTATATTTCTTTCTTACTGATACATGGGTAAAAATTTAGCATTTGTGACATCAAAATAGACTATGACTTCAAGAAAACAAAACAACGTTAAGCTCTACTTATATCATTTTACCCGATTGCTAACCCTTTTTAAGGTAACATGTACTCGTAAATGGATTATGTTTAATTTTTCTTCAATTTCCGTCACAAACCCTTAAAATGCAAAAATCCCTGGCTGACATTTTCACTGCTCATATTCTTCAAAATCAAGTACAGGGGATTCAGTCTAGTCGGTATAAACAAAAACCAAAAATTAAGAATTGTCTAGAAGCAAAGAGATGAATTGCCTGAATAGTAGGTGGGGACGAAGGAGGAGGCAAGGCGGAGGCGGCTGCAGAAACCGTTAATGGCGGTCTCCTTTGATGTTGAAAAACAGGTGATGAAATTGAAGGTTTACTGAAAAATACACTAGATAGGTGAACAGCCATTGCTGCCGAGTGCCCGACGTCGATTGCAACCAGGTTGTGACTTAATTTGATGCGAGAGAGGGAGAACAGTTGATTCAACACAACCGAACTTTTTTCGTTTTCCCTGGAGTAATATTGTTTCCTATCCGTTCAAACAATCGATAAATTTCTAGGTAGATTCTAAAAGACACAATATAATGCAGGAAAACCACCCCAATTATTTAAAGGTAACAAATAAGCCACTCCAATTTTAAAACGTTGTAATAAAGTGTAACACTATGAACTTTTGTTTTTTTAATAATTGTCTTTCGAAGAAAAATCATATGTAAGAAAGTTCTTGTGAGATGTCTGAATTTATATGGTAAAAAGATGATATGTCTCATATGTAAGAAAAATCATATGTAAGAAAGTTATTGTAAGATGTCTCAATTTTTATATAAAAAAGAGACCACTTTTATATGATATGAAAAGGAAGAAACTTGAGTTCAACTCAAACTCATAAAAGACATTCGTTTGGGGTAAAATTCCTTTGAACCGCCTTATGAAATCATAAAACTTGTTAAGTGGGAACATTTTTTTGAAAATTGTTTCAATTTCATCTAACCATTCATTCATGCTTAAGGTAAATATTTGTTTGACGCATCTTATCTAAAAGGGGTAGTGCCGGTGGCGATTCCTGAATATTTAGGGATTGGGGGCACAAAAAATTTTCTATTAATTTTTTTATTTAAATTCAATAATAATTCAATGTATATTTTTTTTAATCATTGGGGGCCCCTCCCCCAGTGTGCATGCCTTAGGTCCGCCACTGGATAGTGCTAAAGAGTATTGAATGTGATGAGATGGAGTTTGGTTGACATTTCGGGATATTGTATTCAAAAATATGTAATTTTCTTCGGATGTCCTCTAATACAAACAAAATATTTTTATTGGTTAGTAGGTTTAAAGGATGTTAAAAGATGACAAATACTTTCCATATATAAAAGAATACATACATTGATGTTTTTTGTTGTTAAAATGTAGTTTGAGGACTAAAAAAAATATGATTTTAGGATTTTTTTTTTTTTTTTGAGTTTGTGTTGGTCATAGAGATATGTATATCTGACATTACGTTTAGGATAAGTTTTTTTTTGAACGGCTGGTTAGTATCACCTAGTTAGTAGTTAGTATCACCTATTTAGAAACGTCTATGACAGTGATAGAACCCTGGACCTCCTGCCTAAGAGGACATGCCTCTACCAAGTGGTAATGTTACCTCAAACTCTAAAAGTGAGGACTGATCCCATATACTCCCCGACCTAGTTGTCATTTCTAGTAACAAAGGGGGAGGGGGGGGGGGGGGGGGGAAGTGTGACAACTGTCAAAATTGGTCAACAAAAGTCAATTCAAGTCAACCAAAGCGTAAGTTAGGTCAATATATATGAATGTAAATTTCATAACCTCTACGATATATTATTGGATATTATAATACTACTTATGCTAATTTAAATTAATTATACGAACAAACGCTATTAAGTTAGATTTTTTGGTATAAAAAAAATTACGTCGTGAATAGTGTCCGACGTGAACAGTAATTCGAAGTGAATAGTGTTTGGTGAAAAAAAAAACAAATTTCAAAGTCTTCTTCAAAAGGGTGGGAAGACTTTGAAATTTATATTTTCCATTTTTTTATAATTTTTATTAATGTGGGCCCCACTTAATTATTTATTTATATTTATATATTTTACCCCCAAAGAATTCGTATTTTCATTTCGAACACTATGTATTCAATACGTATTGTTAAATTTATCAAAAATATTATGACTTTTTATAAAACGAAAAATTTACCGTCAAAACCGTATCGTCGATACGAACATCCTGACGTCAAAATGTAATATTATTGAAATTAGTTTTATATTTAATATTTTTTTCTTTAAAATGAAATTGTATTTACATTTAAACCCTATATTTTCATTAAACTTACAATTAATACCCTTTCGTTAATTCATTAAAGACTTCTAGTTAAAAAGTTGATATTATTAAACTACGATTTTCGTAGATTATATTTTAATAAACAAAAATCATTTATTTTATATAAAAACTATTAAATCTATTTAAAGAGTATTTTAAGGGTATGTTTTGTCATAAAAAAATTCTAAAAGCCATAAAAGTCATATATATGTATCTTGAGGGCCGCAATACGAAAATAAATCTACTATAAATATAGCCTCATTCTAGTCATTCAAATCACACAAACAAGTTCTTCGATACGTATTTAGAGATATACGAAGAATGAGCGTTAGAAGTAGATATTTCAGTTATAGTGTTATACATATAGTGAGTTCGAGTTAGAAGCACGAAGAGTCGGGCGATCTAACAACAATTGGCGATAAGATTCTAGTCGACATTGAGGTGAGTTCATACCCATTCTTTTATATTTATTCAAGTTTTTAAGGGGGGGAATACAAGTTATATTATAAAAATAGCTATTTATACTCATTTGTAACAGTAGTAAACAAAATGTAAATTTTGTAAACATCATTATGACAACAATTCAATTATAGTTCCAAAATATAATATCGAATGATCTACTTACGAGAGCAGTGTCTAGGCCGATCATTTGGGCTAGGTTGCTGGATTTCCGAAAGGCTTATACGCTGAAAGGGTCCTGCCTCCCCATTTGATCTTCTACCTGGCCGTTCTTTATTTGATAGTCATGAAATATTATATTTGAATTAATAAAGAGTATAACCAAGTTATTACACCACTATTATGGAAAATATCTTAAAAGATATTGTTTATAACCATTTAAATAAGTTATTTCACATATATTCGTAAATATATGCTTTTCACGACAAGAATACTAAAAATAAACTATTATAGGAATAGTTTGTGGTTACAAATGTTACTATAACCGTTAGAACAAGATAATTAATTATATACAAATATATAATTATTATACATTACTATATTATCATGGGAAAAATGATAATGGGCAAATACAAGGGTTTTTCATATACAAACTTTACGTAAACAAGTTGATTGATACATACATTTTTGTGAGACGGGTCTTCACAGTGCTTATTTAAATACATACTATAAGTCCTGAAATTTATAATCAGAGTCTCGGTAAGAGAACGTGATATTTTTGTATAGATCTATACGGGATTGACAACCCCGCACCTAAGCTGCTAGCTACAGCTAGACCGACGGGTCTGAGGTGACAAATGTCATAACAGTCCGACGCCTGAAGAACGTCGAAGCAGGCCTACATGGTCACAGTATGGTTATAGGGCGTCTCGCATGGGAAATCAACTTTATAAATTGTTTACGTAGAAATATACATTTTCAATGCCTTTATACTACAAACTACACTATACATTTTAGTCTTTGGGTTTTTAAGACTTGGATACATTCATAAGAAAATATTGGATTTTCTTGGATTACAATACTACCTTTTTCAAGGAAAGAGACTCCTCGTACAAGTTTTATGGTATTAAAACTACATTTTAACAAGTTACAACTATAAGTATGGTTTTTACTTATACACACTGGTTCTATGGAAATTAAAACTACGTTTTATCAGTTATATAAATATAAGTATGGTTTACTTATACATATGAGTTTTGCAGAATTAAATCTACGATTGGTCTACGAGTAAATATCTATTTACACTGTTTCATACAAGAATAAAACTACGTAATACTATTTTCAAGTATAGAAATACTTATACATTCTCGGTCTTTGGGTTTTAAGACTACGACTCATTTATTAGAAAATATTGGATTTTCTGGTTCCAAACACTATCCTTTTACAAGGAAAAATGATTATGGATTTTCTCATACAAAAATCTTATGAACTCACCAACGTAATGTTGACACTCTTTCAAACTACTTGTATTCTCAGGAAATTGATAAGGTGTAATACCGTGTTTTTAAATTATAGAGATTTTGAGTTAATCTTGGTGTGATTATGATTAATTAGATTGTTGTATGAGTTTGGGTGATTAGAAACCCAATTGAGTAAAGTTTGGAGTTGAAATATACCAAAGCAGGCTACACGGGTCGTGTATGGTCACACGGGTCGTGTAACATTCCTTAAGAAAGCATGCAGTAAGCCTTTCAGACCTACACGGGGCGTGTGAGCCTACACGGGGCGTGTAGGATTTGTTCAAGAAGCAGTCCGTGTAACACCCCTTTCTCAAACCATAATTTAATATAGTTTATATTACATAACATTTTACAAAACGTGACCATGAAAAGTCACCTAATTTTTTTTTTATTTTACAAACTTAAACTTAAGGGGGTATTACAGACTCAATACAGAAAACCATAATTTAAACTTACTGTATACACACTGGTCCCACTCCAGCTCCTGCTCATCTCACCTAAGTACATAACATTTAAAAATAATACGTGAGACATAAAGTCTCGTGAGTAATATGGGTTTTAGACCCAAAACTTTTCTGCTTTAAAACTTGAAATATAAACAAGTAAACTACTAGAACTTATTTCATAATAAATCTCAAATCTCTTTTCTTTTCTATCTTCAAAACTCAAAAATACTTTCTTTCTCAAAAATTACTTTCTTTTATCAAAACTGTATTCTTCCTTAAAACTGATTTCTTTCTTTAAAAACTGCTTTCCTTCTAAAACTGCTTTCTTTCTCGTTTTCTAGTGACCAACTGAAACTCATGAATTAATTTAGTTTAATTCATTCTACTAGCTCACCTCGCGGGACAGAACAGATCCGTCCGCTAGGTTAGGCTCATTCTGTCTCCCCTTTGTGACTTGGAACGGATTCAAGCACAAGGGTATACTAAGCTAGACAACTACTTCGCGACGGGAGGTACCATCCCAGTAGTGTCTTCTGATCCCCCGATTATGTGGGTGATCCTAGTCCGGACAACTGGCTCTTACTTCTTTCTTTCTTTAGTTCTTATCTCATTACATCTCAAATTGGTCAAAATGGGACACAATTTATAAATAGCTCATACTCATACACTTTATAACTCTTTACTGAAAATACTTTCAAAACTAATTTTGACATCTTAGTTCACATAAGGAACTTCTTTCAAAATACTTTGCAAACTACACTGCTTTAAAAATCTGCTTTAAAACACTTAGCCCTTATATAGAGCTACTTTAAAACTGTTTCCAACTTTAGTATTTAAAAGTATTTGGAAATCTCATTTTCTGAAAATATCATTTTGCTATGTACCAGGAAAATCCTCATAAAACTCACCTTGGTGTAGCTATAACTCACTAAAATGTTGGATTAGGTGTCTAAGCCATGACTAATAATTAGTATTTACCTGATTAATAGTAGCACAGTCCATTTGGGTTGCCCTCATGGCTGGAGGTTTGTTGGAAAGTTAAGTAGAGAGAGATGGTTGATTTATTATATGACTAATAAATCAAGATATTGTTTGTTAATATATTATGGAGAATATATATTAATTAGAAATAATATTGTTTGATTAATAATTAATCAGAAATTAATTGGATTAATTTCTGTGACATTAATTGGATTAATCAGGAGGTCAGGGATTAAAGTCGTACGAATTCAATAGTTGAATTGCGGCGCGCGGCGCGCAAATGTAAAGGCTGCGACGCGCGTACATATCCGTATGAATTCAATAGTTTGAATTGCGGCGCGCGGCGCGCAAATGTAAAGGCTGCGGCGCGCGTACACATAATCCGGAAAATGGGCTGCGGCTAGGGTTTCTAGCTTTACCCTTTGGTTCCCTATAAATAGGGAACCCTAGGCCTCATTATCAGGGGCTCATTCTATTGTTTCTCTCTGGAATCTCGATCCATAATCCTCTCGGCTTGGGTGTGATCTCATTTGAGGCAGGATACTTTTGCTGCTCAGCTTCCAGAAAATTCTAAAAGGTTGGTTTCTCTAATTTTATTCTTTTAGTTAAATTTTCTTATGGCCTTTAGGTTTTGTTATATGTTCAATTAGAAGAAAACATAGATCCTTATAGGTTGCATGTGAACTTAGGTTATTTAGTTCATGGTTGCAGAAATCCTTTCAGTGGTATCAGAGCCTTTTGGTTGTTTTCTTATTGAATGGTTATAACTGTTTTTCCTTCAATTGGGGTTTAAAGCTTATAAACCCTAATTTCATGTGGATCGACTTTTGGATTAGGGTTTTGGAAACCCTAATCCAGCCCCTCGATAATTTCGATTTTTTGTAATTAGGGTTTTAGAAGGTTTTCTATTTTTGGTAACTTTATTTGTTAATTAAATGGATAACCTTAAACCCCATTATTTGAATTCGATTTTTCCAAGGGGTTTAGGATAGGTTTTAATTAATTTGATTAATTTGGATAAACCTATCTTCAACTGAATTAATTTAATTAATTGTTAATTAAAAGATAATTCAAAAAGGATTTAATTAATTTTAAATTGTCGAAAATTAATAGAAAAATCCAGAAAAATATTTTGAAATGTTTAAAATATTTAGATTTAATTAATTTAATTAATTGGTAATTAAAATTGATTAAGTCGAATTTAAGGTTTAATTTAATTCAAAATTTAATTGTTAAATTTGGTAAAATTAAATGATAAACCTTGAATATTTTAAAGGGTTTTAAAATACATCTTATATATGTTATTAATTGTTAATACTATATGTATAAGATAAAATTGGTCAGTCAATTCAATAGTAGGCCTCATTCACGAAGCTGATTTATAAAGTGGGTATAAGGAGGCTACCTATAAAATGGCAGTCTAATGGGTGAACATTCTCACCCACCGCTCGCCTGATCAGTGGAAGGTCGTTAGCCGAACAGTTTTGATAGGACCACATAATCATTAAAAGTATAATGATCAAAGTACTAGAACCTTTACACAAAATCCCAATCTAGTTACTTTAAGAAAAATGTGAATTTGATGCTACCCCATGAAATTGCACATTGCACTTTATGAAACGTTGGTGGAGCGTGTGTGGTTTACCGGCACACAAAACATGCATCATATGGTCCTTGGCTTGTTTATGCACCATTTTATCACATAAAATCATAAGAAAACCAACACTTTGTTTTTCTAAGGCAACAATTTATGTAACCAAAAGCATGCATACATAAGATATAGTTGGTTACATAAAATCATAGATAATATACTTGCATGTTGCCAAAGAAGCCATGCATGAAACTTTCATTCAAGAAGATGAACATTCATGGCTTCCAAAAACCAAGTTTATCCAAATAAACTTATTATCTAAACATGCAATATAGCCATGGCTCTGATACCAATTGTTGGAAATCAAGGTTCATGTAATAGTTTCAAAAACAAGAGTTTGCAACGGAAGCATAAAATCATGAACACAAATTCCATTTTCAAGAGGATCATGCTACATGCATGTAGAGATAATTTGAAGAACAAACATAGTTTAAGTTCAAGATAATAACCTTTGTTCTTGGGTTTGGTTTGGATGATTTTGATAGCTAGGAATCAAATTAGAATCCCTCTATAGTTGATCCACCACAAGCTTGAACACTCTTGAATGCTAGTTCCACAACTTGCAAGATATGACTCCTTTTTTTATAAAACCAAAAACCAATTTTTTCTAAGAACTTAAGGAGAGTTTTAGGCTGATTTCTTCAAGCAAGAATGATGTAAAAACTCACTCAAAATCGTGGCCAACATATACCACACAAAAGAAAAGAAAAGCACATGCAACTAGCTTAAAAGAAAGTCCCATTTGATTTCTATAATCAAAAGCTAGAAGACACAAAGCATCTTCCTTTTCTTTTAAGTTCTTAATGCATTCTTTTCCTTCAAATATGGCTGATTTTATGATGACAAATGAAGTGCTAGTGAGTTGTTATTATTTATAAAACTTAGATAATAAAAGCTTATAAATAATACATCTTCTTATTTCTTAAATGGGATAACATTTAACCCATAATCATATACATAAATAAACCATCTAAATATACAATCTTAATTGTATAATTATATATATACATATATATATATATATATATATATATATATATATATATATATATATATATATATATATATATATATATATATAACAATATATATATATATATTTTATTTAATTTACCAATTAAATTAAATAAAAGGCTTACTTATAAATCAATTAAATCGTTTAACAATTTAAACAATTTAATTGTTACACTTAATTAATTCATCACATATGAATTATTAATCAACCTTTAATTTTGTAGTTATTATTATTTACCTCAAATAATAATAACCTACAAGATTAAATTGCAAGTTTAGTATCATTTGATGTTAAATCAAATTTAACGTTCTAAATGATCAATTGGTGTCAAACTTGTTGTTGGTGTGACCCTATAGGATCATGTATTATTAGTAATATCATTTTATGATCATCCTTGGGCATATAGAACTAACAATGGTGTGTATGAAACTGTTGAATGTGTTGACAATTTAGGACATAGTGTAAATTATATTGATTCTACTAGTGGTGTAGAAAAGGCATGTCTGTGGCATAGTCGGCTCGGGCACATCAGCAAGAAACGCATCGCCCAACTCCAAAAGGATGGAGTGTTGGAATCATTCGACCTCAGGTCGGATGATGTATGCGAATCTTGTCTGTTGGGCAAGATGACTAAATCACCTTTCAAAGGATCTTTTGAAAGAGGTGAGGGTCTGCTGGACATCATTCACACGGATGTGTGTGGTCCATTCAGATCAACCACAAAGGATGGCACGCGGTTCTACGTGACCTTTACCGACGATTTTAGTAGATACGGTTATATCTACTTGATCAAGCACAAGTCGGACACCTTTGAAAAGTTCAAAGAGTTTAAGAACGAAGTAGAGAATCAATTAGGCAGGAAGATAAAGATGCTCAGGTCCGACAGAGGCGGAGAGTATCTAAGTATCGAGTTCCTAGACTATCTTAAGGAATGCGGAATAGTTTCGCAGTTGACACCTCCCAGGACACCACAGTTGAATGGTGTTGCAGAAAGGCGCAACCGAACCCTGTTGGACATGGTTCGTTCCATGATGAGTCGAGCTTCACTTCCCATTCACTTCTGGGGGTATGCCTTAGAGACTGCCGCCCATATCCTCAATCTTGTCCCAACTAAGAAGGTTGTTAAAACACCTCATGAGATGTGGACGGGGAAAGTTCCCTCGTTGGCACATATCAAGGTCTGGGGTTGTGAGGCTTTCGTTAGACGAGAGACTCAAGACAAACTCGCAGACAGAAGCGAAAGGTGTTTCTTCCTTGGTTATCCCAAACAGTCCTTTGGATATCTATTCTACAGACCGAGCGAGGGCATGGTCTTTGTAGCTAGACGAGCGGTCTTTCGAGAGAGAGAGCTCATATTCAAAGAGGACAGTGGGAGTACCATTGATCTGGAAGAAATTCAAGAGTCATCAGATAACGCAACCTTAGGAGAAACTAGCAACCAACAAGAGGAAGAAGTTCCTGTTGGTCCGACAGATGTATCCTTACCTCTTAGGCGTTCCGGTAGGGTTAGCATGCTACCCGAGTTTTATGGGTTCCATATAACTTCGGATGGGGACACGTTTGTCAGTGATAGGACACTGATAAATTTGGATGAACCAGCTAACTACCAGGAAGCAGTGGCGGGCCCTGAGTCTGCCAAGTGGAAAGAGGCCATGGATAGCGAGATCAAGTCCATGTATGACAATCAAGTTTGGAACTTGGTTGACAACATACCGGGTCGAAAGACAGTCGGGTGCAAATGGATCTTCAAGAAGAATACCGACATGGACGGAAAAGTACACACTTTCAAGGCAAGACTGGTTGCGAAGGGCTTTACTCAAACCCCAGGGGTTGACTATGACGAGACCTTTTCACCAGTAGCCAAGATAAAGTCTATTAGGATTATGCTGGCCATAGCTGCATTTCATGACTATGAAATTTGGCAGATGGACGTCAAAACCGCCTTCCTTAATGGAAAGTTGACTGAGGATGTCTACATGAATCAGCCAGAGGGTTTTGTCGATGTAAAGTATCCTGATAAGGTGTGTAAGCTTGAGAGATCAATCTATGGATTGAAGCAAGCTTCTCGCAGCTGGAATCTTTGTTTCCATGAGAAAGTCAAAGAGTTTGGTTTCTCTAGGAGCGAGGATGAGTCCTGCGTATATGTCAAGGCTAGTGGGAGTATAGTCACCTTTCTGGTGCTGTATGTCGATGACATACTGCTCATGGGAAACGATATTCCAACCTTGCAAGGTGTCAAGGCTTGGCTTGGGAAATGTTTCGCCATGAAGGACCTAGGAGAGGCTGCCTATATTCTCGGGATAAGAATATTGAGAGATAGGAAGAAGAGACTGATTGGACTTAGTCAGGGTACATACTTGGAAAAGGTACTGAAAAGGTTTAGTATGGAAAATTCCAAGAAGGGAGAGCTTCCTATCCAAAGTAATGCAAAATTGAGTAAGACTCAAAGTCCGAGTACAGACGAAGAAATAGCTGAAATGAGTCGGGTACCTTACGCTTCGGCCGTAGGATCGATCATGTACGCTATGACGTGTACTCGCCCTGACGTGGCCTTTGCCTTGAGCATGGTCAGTCGGTACCAGGGTAACCCCGGAAGGGCGTATTGGATAGCTGTAAAGAATATACTCAAGTATCTGCGAAGGACAAAGGACATGGTGTTGGTCCTTGGAGGCAGTGATACATTGAGAGTTGAAGGATATACGGATGCCAGTTTTCAGACGGATAGAGACAGTGGTCGGTCTCAGTCTGGCTGGGTATTCCTTCTGAACGGAGGAGCAGTAACTTGGAAAAGTTCCAAGCAAGATACGGTGGCTGATTCTACTTGTGAATCAGAGTATATAGCAGCAAGTGAAGCGTCTAAGGAAGCGGCTTGGCTGAAGAACTTCATCGGTGACCTTAGAGTAGTCCCGAGTATTCAGGAGCCCGTGGAACTGTTCTGCGATAACGAAGGTGCGGTCGCTTTGACAAAGGAACCGCGAGACCATGGAAAGTCCAGGCATATCGACAGAAAGTACCACTACATAAGGCATAAGGTAGAAGAAGGTCACCTCGTGGTAAAGAGGGTATCATCGGAAGATAATCCTGCAGATCCCTTGACAAAGGCTCTGAGTAGGATTAAGCATAATCAGCATGCTAGGAGCATTGGATTAAGAGATGATATAAAGTTTATGTAAATTAGATAGGTTTCGAAACTTGTAACAATGTATTGTATTTGACCCTTGTGATTTAATAATAGAGATTTATTAATGAGTAATGGTTTACTACTTTTGTCAATACTTTATCATTGTGTTTTATTTTGCATGTTTTACTTCCTGAATAATTGGATTATTCAAATACCCACAGTCGATTACACTTTTTGGGAGTAAGTGCGAAGTAAGACTGTCATGAATTGGTAATAGATTGTCTAAGGAGTTAGACATTGCAATTGGATTGCTGCACCATTCGTGAGTACTTGGAAATGGAGATTTGAGTATTGGATAAACCCGCGCTCAATGGATTGCTTCATGGATTTCATCACGAGCAATGTTGAGACGATAATATCTTTTGATCTTTAAGCTAAGACATATGAGTTATGATTTATTAGACGGTTGCTCATTGATAATACGAAAATGCATCGGTAACTCGGTGTTATAAAACGTATTGTTGTGAGTGATTTGTCTGGTAAAATACATAAGTATATGAGTCGAAGCTTATTCGTCCCTTGACCCTAACGGGGAACAGATATCTGTAGGCCTCTCGATGAATTTTGAAGTTGACTAAAATGGTTGGCCAACCGGGACTAAATTGGTAGTCTTAGAGTCATATGCAAATCGGATATCGAGGAACAGTGAATCAGACCAGGATTGACTTTAATCCATGTCTTGAGTCTGAAAAATATCTTGTTGGACGGAGGATCATCTGATCACTTATCTATGGACAGAACTGATTAGATCAGAGTTTGGCAGCGGTTTCTAGGAAGCTATAAGTGCTGGTTAATTAGAGGTTAAATTGGTAATTATAGTCATAGACTTATCCAAGTGGGAGACTGTTGGATTAGGTGTCTAAGCCATGACTAATAATTAGTATTTACCTGATTAATAGTAGCACAGTCCATTTGGGTTGCCCTCATGGCTGGAGGTTTGTTGGAAAGTTAAGTAGAGAGAGATGGTTGATTTATTATATGACTAATAAATCAAGATATTGTTTGTTAATATATTATGGAGAATATATATTAATTAGAAATAATATTGTTTGATTAATAATTAATCAGAAATTAATTGGATTAATTTCTGTGACATTAATTGGATTAATCAGGAGGTCAGGGATTAAAGTCGTACGAATTCAATAGTTGAATTGCGGCGCGCGGCGCGCAAATGTAAAGGCTGCGACGCGCGTACATATCCGTATGAATTCAATAGTTTGAATTGCGGCGTGCGGTGCGCAAATGTAAAAGCCACGTCGCGCGTACACATAATCCGGAAAATGGGCTGCGGCTAGGGTTTCTAGCTTTACCCTTTGGTTCCCTATAAATAGGGAACCCTAGGCCTCATTATCAGGGGCTCATTCTATTGTTTCTCTCTGGAATCTCGATCCATAATCCTCTCGGCTTGGGTGTGATCTTATTTGAGGCAGGATACTTTTGCTGCTCAGCTTCCAGAAAATTCTAAAAGGTTGGTTTCTCTAATTTTATTCTTTTAGTTAAATTTTCTTATGGCCTTTAGGTTTTGTTATATGTTCAATTAGAAGAAAACATAGATCCTTATAGGTTGCATGTGAACTTAGGTTATTTAGTTCATGGTTGCAGAAATCCTTTCATAAACTTCTCGTACACCTTTCCCCTTTTCGTGCCCCATGGTATTTGAAGCACCTCCTACACAAGTATCACGTATATATATACTTATTAATTACATAATACAACTGACTCTACTGTTCTAAGGTCTCATACGACTCAACTTCATGTTATACTAAATGGATAACCATTAATAAACTCATTTTATAATTTTCTCCGAAATACGCGTATTTTGCTACAGTACCCCCGAGGGGTCGTATTTCAGTTCCGACACTTTTCCATGAAATCTTAGGCCATATTAGACTTGTGTTTCAAATTTGGAGTTCATTGGACAAGTCTAGCTCAAATTCCAAAAATCAAGTTTTGACATAAACTTGAAGTTTAGCCACTGCCGCTACAGTGACTTTTCCGCAAGGTCGGATTACGGATTTGACCATTCCCGATATGTTTTCATACCATTCTAAGGCTATGGTAAAAATTTCAGACCAAACGGACATGCCTAGCTATGATTTCTGACCTTTATGGTTTTTAACATTTTTGGTCCCTGTCTGGAGGCGCACTGCGCCAGGCACAGGGCGCACTGCGCCTAGCGCCTGGGCAGGCTCCTGATCAGTCGCGATTTGGCACTGTAGCACGCAGTTTTGACATTCTAAGTCCTTAATCTAGTTCTTAATCATATGGGGTTTGTTCCCTGACTAAAACCCTCCATTATAACAAGATTTTAATCCATTAAAATCGATTAAATCAATCCAATGCAGGAATTAAAGTTCTTGATCAAAATTGCAAACTTTCAAAAATAACAATCTACTTCCATGTTCTTGAGTTATATGCTTAACTAATGACTTATTGAAAGCATAAGCCACTTAAACCACATGATTCTTAACTGAAATTTCAGTTTCAATTCCACCCAAGAACCAATTCAAGCATACACCCAAAACCTAGGTTAGAACAAAGGAAATCTTACCTTGTTTACTTTGGAATCACCAATTCCAACCTTTTCTTGATTCTTGGCAAACCTTTGATCTTCTATGTTCTTTCTTCTCGTTCTCTCTCGCTCTCTCTCGTGCCTTCTGAAAACTTCTACTGGCTTCTTGATTATGAGAGAATAACTCTCATATAATATCTATATAATTTTTAATAAAACTTTGCATTTTGGTCCCTAGCCTTCCAATTCTTCTACAAAAATAGTTCAAGAGTCATAACTTTACAATTTATGCTTCATTAACTTCCAACTTAACATTTTCTTGACAATTTGGTCATTTTTCATGTCAAATGACCATTTTGCCCTTTTTGGTCAAATTTTACTATTCACGCGGTAAAACTCCAAATTTCACATAATCTCTTATTTCTTATATTATTATTTTACAAATACATATTATTTTTTTATAATAGTCTTATAACATGTCAAAAGACCGTTTTACCCTTTTACAACTTTTTTGCGGGTTCTTACAGTCCGTGGGCAAATCAGACCTACACGGGTCGTGTGACCCTACACGGGTCGTGCACGGGTCGTGTGACCCTACACGGGTCGTGTAGGCCTGACAGCACTATATAATGTGCAGAAAATGCTCATTTCGAGAAATAAACACTCAAATTCGATTTCAGAGCATTCTAAGGCGATTTTCCGCCAAATTGAGCCAGGAGATGCGTAAGGAAGAGTAGGGAGACTTCAATCTAACCCCGTAAACGTGCTCTTGATTCCTAAATCATCAAGGTGAGTAATTTCTTAATTTTGGGGTTTTGAAACCCTAACTTTCAATTTCATGATTTTGCCATATATTGTTATATATGTTGTTAGTAGATTGTTAGTAGATGTCTTTGGAGTGATTCGTGAGATTATTGTCGAGTTTCTACGGTTGAATTAATAGAACCGCGAATTTGGGGGTTTCGGTAAATATTGAGTTAATATTACCGTTTATACTCTTTTGTTTCCTATTTTGATTTATATATCTTTGAGATAGATATAATTGAGATGATTGTGAAGATTGGAGAATTGATTTAGACTATGTTGAAATAACCAAGTCTAGCGAACAGGAGCCCGGTACGCGTAATTCGGGGGTTCCAAACACTAAGTTGTTATCAGGTGAGTACTCTTATGTACTTGAGTAGGATTCTACCTTGTTGTAAACTGAGTATATATATATATATATATATATATATATATATATATATATATATATATATATATATATGTATATATATATATATATATATATATGTATATATATATATATATATATATATATATATATATATATATATATATATATATATATATATATATATATATATATATGTTAGGTTGTTATTGTCATAATCAAATTGTGGAGTAAATTGTTATCTGTGAATAACAACAACCGAGTTGAACATACATATTGATTGTATAAACAGATTAGATGTTAGTGTAGTCACATATAAGAGTTCTGAGTCAAATTGCATAGCCATGAGGGCTATTGAGCTGGAATAGAGTTGGAGTGATTATGTTATCTGGGGATAACAAGAGATGAGTTGCAATCTATATTGAGTATAACAGTAGAGTATGAGATAAATTGGTTGAGTTAAAGAGTCTTTGAGTTTAATTGTTACAGGCATGAGAATTGCTATGATTGAGTTATAAGTTGGTTGTTAAAAATGAATATATGTGAGAATGTGGTCGAGTTACGAGTAGTACTAAGTGTGGTATTTTTTATTGAATTGATGTTATTAAATATTAGTTGGTATTTGTAAAGCTAATATGTTTGCAGATTTCAGAGTTAAGAGAAAGTGGATAATTGCTAATGAGATTAGCAAAAGAGAATAATAAAGATATTTACTGAGAGGGATTACTGGAGTGTAATTGAGATTACTCACTAAGCTTTATAAGCTTACACTTGAGTTGTATGTTGTTTTGCAGGTATATGTAGCTGTGATAGGGGAAGGCATGTGATAAAGAGAGACAGACGACTTAGAGCCTGTCCTTTAGTTGTAATAGATTTATTTGTAATGCCTGGTCATATTTTGTAAGGACCTTTTTGTGTAATTAATTATGTGGATAACATCTTGTTTCTATGGTTTGAGTACAAGTATGCCCATTTTGATGTGTTATTGTTTGAAGATTTTTGGGTGTACTTTGTATGAGAAACCGGGCGTTACATAAGGTAACTACAACCTTTGACGATGGGTCGCTATGGCGTCATACTATGTATTTTGATATCATATTGTAATTGTATTTAAAACATACAATCTTTTGAACTCTTGTAACATTTACAATTATGTATATGATGGATGTGTTTGCTTTGATCACTATTGTACAAACGTTGTTGTGATACTGTTCATGAAGTCATCCACGTTTCCGCCATCGTAGTTTGGGGGTGTGACAGAGAGAGAGAGAGAGAGACGGTGTGGGGGAAGATATTGACCATGGTTTCTTGTTTTTTGATACACAAAAATGGTAAACCCCATCATCTAAGCGGCCCACGTGGGAGGTCAATTGCGGAATACTAACGATATTTTAGGTGTGCCAAGATCTGAATCCTAGACCTCCTGTGTGTAATTCTGCACCTCGACCAACTAGGCTCCCATCTCGAGGGTGATTTTGATACAAGTTGCCATAGATCTCGGTTTTGACCATAAACAATGTTATTAAGATGCTGCCAAAATGGAAAACTTTCATGTGTATCATGTGATTCTTCTATTGTGGTTATATTGTTCTTTCCTTTTTGTTTAGGATACCCGACACAAAAGAACACAAAAGAACAGGATATTGGAATCTACAAGCTAGCAAAAACCAAAGATAAGACAAAGGGACATATGATGTTAAGTATATTAAGGATTTATTTAATGAGGGTTCTTCAATCATAAAGGATAGGAATGCATAGGGCTTTGTAGAGAGTCTTCGGGCTTACAAACAAAGATGGGGCTTGCTTAAGGGCAGTAGTGAGGTGGTGAAAAAGCTTTGATGATGACATGGAAGACAAAGTTGTATATCTGAATCAGAATCCTATTAGTGAATGGCAATGTCTATGGGATGAGAGATTTAGATGGCCAACAAACCTCTTTAACATTGTCTTATAAAGTGTTAAAGACATTTAAGGAGTGAGATGTGATTCTACACGCACACGCACGCACACACACACATATGTAAAGGAAATGCCAATGCCACGATGAGAATCGAGGTATTAAGTTACTTACTACTTAGCCATACATGTAACTGTGGGAGAGACTTTTGGAGGTTAGGTTTCCTCGTGTTATGACAGTTTTAGAAAATTAATAAGGTTTAATGCTAGAGAGGTTGACGACTGAGGTGATCTACCTCGTTAAACACCCATTGGAGAAATGTAAAGAAAAATAGGGATCTACTTATCTACTTATTCATAGACCTACAAAATTCGTATGATAGTGTGCCCCAAAAGATTTGAAGGATCTTATAAGCTAGAGGGGTCTCAGGGAGATATGTCATGGCTACAATTTGTTCCAGGAAACCTAATAAAGATATGTGTTCTTTTCTATTAGAAATTAGGCTTAAACATGTTCAGATCTTAGTATATTATTGCCTTGGTCATGGACGAGATGTCACACGATATTAGGGGGTGCCTAGGTGTATGTTTTTGGTCGATGACATCATATTGGTAGCTAAGATTAGGATTGTGTTATGCTAGGTTGGACACCTGGAGGATGACGTTGGAAGCATAGGCGTATAGATCATTTAAGACAGAATCTTTGGAGCACTTTTAGCGGGGAACAAAATGATGAAGGCATAGATGTAACGGGAGCAAGTTCTATATACAAGGGTATATGATTCATAAGGGGGGTGTGGAGGTAGACGTTACCCAACACAAAAATACGAGTTAGTTAAAGTAGTGGGTAGACATATGAGTTCTGTATGACAAGAAGGTCTCGCTTGAGATTGAAGGGAAAACTTCGCATGGTGGTTGTTAAGTCGGCTATGATGTATCGGTCTAAAGGTTAGCCATGTAAGAAAAATGAAGATAAGATGAAGACTAAAGTTGTATAGTTGAGGATGTTCTCTTTGCTCATGCGGTAGAACATTGTTTGATAGGATTCCTACTGCAACTATAGACATATGTGGGAAGTGGAAACGATCACCAAAAATATCCAAGGAAGGAAAAATGTGGTGGTATTGACATGTCCAAAGGAAGCTACCAACGACAAATGTTAATAGGGTGTAAACAAAGGATGACCAAATAGAAAGTATGGAGACATCATAAGATTAGACATGAAGGACTTAGACTCTTTCCCAATACATGATCTACAATGAAGGGTGTTGAGGCTTAATATCAAAATAGTTGAGTAACCTTGGTCCCTTTATATTTGTCTTATTCACTTGTACCCACGTATCCCTTGAATGTATTTGTTTTTTTAGCTTTATTGTTGATACATGCTTTCTATTGATGTGCGAGTATTTGCTATATCATTGTATTTGTTCTCTTGCTGGCATCTGCTTACTCATCCCTATGTATTCATATACAGAAGCAGTCATTCCTCCCCCAATGGGGGCATGACAGTCAATATTTACCCCCATTACATCATCACAATGACATTAGGTGTTATGTTGGTATACTATGTTTTCCTCTTTGGGCTGAAGTTTCGAGATTGCAAGGGACTGAAAAGGTTGGGACTAAAGTGTGTATGTGACGCAAAAAAGATGGTTCAGATGTAGCTTTTTTTCAAAACATAAGAGTTTTAATGTGTTCCCTTTTCATTAAAAAATCTGCCACAAACCTGACTTGTTTTTTCAATAAACACAGAATTTAACATGTCGAACTCAGATTTGTCGAGAAATGGAATGAAATGTGGGATGAAACTTGAGAACAGGTATCAAACTCACATAGCACCAGATGCGTTTTGCTTGAAAGGGTAAATTATGTAACTCATACAATTTGCAAGGTATTTCCAAAGCTGTTTATATAAACTTCGTGCCTTTTTTATCATATATATATATATATATTAAAACACATAACACAATAAAAGGTTTTCGATTGTTCTATGTTTGCTTTGATGCCCACATGTGCAACTGAATTGGGTCTCAGGAAGGAGGTTGCTTGTGTTTGTGATCGTTGCAGATCATTAGAAGAATAGAGGTAGGTGATGGCTAATGGTGCTGTCGAAATTAGAGTAGCATTGTGTTTGCTTTTACATCACAATAGCAAATTGAAAACGCGGAAGAGAGCGACAAACAAGAAGAGTGATTGGCGAACGGAGTGGGTGTGGTGGTGGGACCCACATACCAAGTCAAATGATGATAATATTTGTAAAAGTTAAAGTAGAATGATAATTTGTATGGGTTTACCGGCATCCATTAAACGGACAACTACAAGTGTTGCAATAACTTTGAGAATTCTCCATAGGGACGAGATCCATATTGCAACATACCACAGGGCAAAACTTGTACTTCACCGCTTTTGAAATAATGACTTGATAAGAATTCACAAATAACCCAACAATCAATCGAGTATCGCGAATACATTCCAACACGGAACAGTTGTTCTATTCCGCTACTCTAATTAAGTTTAGGAACAATTCACATATTAAGCTTCAAAACATCATTGTACATGGTTGTTCCAAATTCAAGTATTGCCCTGTTTTCATGTTCAAAGACTCGATTTGAACTTACCATCAACCTTAATTTAGCAGTTTAAATAGAACCCAACCTAGTCATACTCGAGTTCATCGGGCGTGACTGGCCTCTTGAGTGGTATTATAGACTTCCTTTCTACATCCCGAGATAAAGCCTTTCTCATATCTAAATATTTCAAAAAAAAAATCATCATTCAAAGACTGTACACAAGAGCAACCAAGCAGAAGACGCCAGGTGGATATGAAAAGGCTTACCTAACCCGTCTTCCTCCCCAGAATAGTAACGTAACACACGTCTATAAATCACGTACTCAAGCTGCAACAAAGAGGACAAAACAATGAAAATGATCAGAAAACCAGCTAAGCTGAGTAAATTACATTTTTGGTCCCTGGGTATAGCTGATTTTGCAATTTTGGTTCCAATAAGTTGTCTATTGCAATTTTGATCCTTATTTGAGGTTCTTGTAACGTTTTTGGTCCCCATTCCATGTAAAATTACTATTTTTGGTCCCAAGTATAACTTATTTTTCTAAGTCTTGTCCCAAAAATATAGTCATTTTACTTGGAACAGGACAAAAACATTACAAAAGCCTCAAATAAGGACCGAAATTGCAACAAAAAAATAAGACCAAATTTGAAAATTTCAGCTATAATCACCCAAAGATTGATTCAATCTTTTTTGAGTAAATTATATTTTGGTCCCTGAGCATAGCTGATATTTGTATTTTTGGTCCCAAAAAAAATTTCTTTCAATTTCGGTCCTTATTACTGTATTACAGGTTCTTGTAACTTTTATTTCCTCTGTTCCAAGTAAAAAGACTATTTTTGGTCCCCAAGTATAGCTGATTTTTGTAAATTTGATCCCAAAAATAGTCATTTTACTTGGAACAGGGACCAAAAACGTCACAAAAGGCCTCAAATTAGGACCAAAATTGCAACAAAAAAATTGGGTCCAAAATTAAAAGAATTAGCTATAAATAATGACTCAGGGACCAAAAATGTAATTTACTCTTTTTGAGTAAAATTCATTCTTGGTCCGTGGGTATAGCTGATTTTTTCAACTTTGGTCCCAAAAAGTTTTCTCTTGCAATATTGGTCCTTATTTGAGGCCTTTTGTGACGTTTTGGTCTCTGTTCCAAGAAGAATGACTATATTTTTGGTTCCCGTATAGTTATTTTACTTAGAACATGGACCAAAAACGTTACAAAAGCCTTAAAAAAGACCAAAATTGCAAGAGAACTTTTTGGAACCAAAATTGAAAAATCAGCTATACTCAGAGACCAAAAATGTAATTAACTTGAACTTTTTGTTGATAAATGACTTTCAGGCATTACCTTTTCATACATCTTTATAGCCGGTGTATTCGATGCTCTTACAAATAGGTCCACAAAGTATGCCTTGTCACTAACAATTCAGAAAATTTTATTTCATAAGACATAACAAATAATTTAAAAACATTCTGTAAACACTTGGCATGATGAAAAATGTATTTACACACAGGTTACCTATTTGCTTAGTGTTATAATATAACTTAGGGTAAATTACAAATTTCCATCCCTGGGGTTTGGTGTTTTTCGTGAATGTAGTCCAGTTTTTTTCATTTCTAACGTTCATCATCCCTATAAAGGTTTTTCTTCAGGATTTGAGTCACTGAGCAATCTAACTTAACAGTCCACCCCGTTAAATCTTAAAAAATGACCATTTTACATTTTTACGGTTTTACCCTCTTCATCTTCAATCTCATTCATCTTTCCACATGAAACACACATCTCCTGTGACAAACCTATTTCAAGGATCACACAGGAGCTGTGGGACAAATTGCCAAGAAAATTAGAAATAAAACTGATTTTATCTTTTAGATTTTGTTATATGTCGTTTTAGTTTCAGATTTGATTGAGTTTAGGGTTGCATGAACATAAAGACAAGGGCATAACAAATGAAGAAGATAAGGGAATATTTCTCATGTTAGATGGATATAACAGCCCAACCATTAGTTAAATGGCTAAGGGACAAAAAAGGTGACAAATAAAACTGTCACCTTATTGATGCTATAGGTTTTAGTACACAAGATACTCCTATTTTATCCTTACTGTAGACTGGGGAGTTTTTTATTCAAATGACTGATAGTCAAACATACCTATGGACTAGTCAAATGTTGCTATTTTAATTACAAGTTATCAGTCTTTTAGCTTGCATTATTGATATAAGAAGCAAAATCATATCATATGTATAATACATAACCGGTGACTACATATAATTGATGAGAAACTAAAAACTTGGCAAAATGTCAACTGGTGATTACTTGTAATTCATGGAATACTGGTCACATTCCAATTATTTGCATGATTAAGCAATGTATATAAAACTTTGATCTACTTTCATGCCATATAAAGATTCACGATTCCTCATGTCCCATGAGATATCTGATGTCATCTCTTGATGACAATCATTCAGCCAGTTTTGAAGCTAAAGTAAAACAAAAACAGCTACTTGAAAGAGTTATAAACGTCCAAGCTTTGAAATGATGAAGGAAAGAACAAAATGAAATTTTTATATGTTTAGGGAAAAACGCTGCAAGGGCTGTGAGTGTGACACATATCGATTAGATTGTAACTCTAATCAAGGAGATGTTTTCTAGGTTAATTCACTTAAATAATAATCGAAGTCGTGAAGGGCTCTGGTATTATGGTATAGGTCACAATAACTATTACTAATGTAACAAAGTAGATGCATAAATATGGAATACATATTCAGCTTAAGAAGTAAAAATCAACTCACATTTTGTCGCTTATGTCTTCCAGCAGGTTCATTAGTTTCTTAGCCAACTGTTGCCTGCGGAATTCTGGAGCTACAGTAACTGCTGTGACATGACCATGCCATGACTCACCTTGCCCTTCAACTTTACCCATAACTGCAGTAAAAGCAAACACCTTATATAATATTCTTGCAATGTCAAAACTAATAAAATAGATGAACAATGTAGATATATTTTCTCAACAAAACCACAATGAATGTGGTCAAAGTTGAATAACACCTGACGTTTTCAATGAAACAAAAATGAGACAAACATCAGTACAAACTTTGTGATGTAATGTGTTATAAACCGTGCCAGTTATAGAAGTTCCAAATGACGCTCTTTATTTATAGAAGTTCGCCTATAGTTTAAAATACTAGACAAGTAGAAGGATGGAGAATTTACTGTATCCCATGACTCTGTTTCCTGGAGCTTCGGCGACATGGAAATAATCAGGCCAGCGGGCCAAGTAGGTCATATAAAATGACATATTAAACTGTGCATTGATCAAAATCATATCCCGTCAAATTCATAATATAAACAGATGATATAATATATACTTTGACCAATACTCCAGTCCGACTCATAATTAGATTGAGCTTCTCCTCTTTGATTTTACATGGAATGAGTGGTGGTTTTTTATTCCAATCGTTATCCCAAATCAAAGGAAGATAAGGCTAATACTTACAGTTTCCGTGAGATGGTCGAGATTTACAGAAGAGAATCGTAGAAGATCATCGCAGCAAAATCTTCGAATTGTCGTCATCTCTCTCGCTCTCGCTCTCGGTATCGCCCTCTTTCTCCGCGACGGTGGATATAATTAAACTGGTCTGGTCGGCGGAGTTGATCCAACGTGAATCGTGAGCCCTTATATAAAATCAGTTTATAGAATTTTTAGAAAAGTCGATAAGCAGTTTTTAATAAGCAAGAGCCTTTTTATTTATAGCTTATGATTTCTCTAAAAAACCAATAAACTGATTTTATAAGCATTCTCAAACACACCCTAAAAGTTAAACCTTCAAGTATCGCAAAAAATGTCTTTTGTTACCACAAAAAGTTGTATTTATTTAAAAATGTTGTATCTATGAAAAATTACGGTAATATCGTAATGTTTTGAAATTTTATCTATATGGTTTTCTTATATTTTTCCAGCTGCCTAAAGGCATGGTGTTAGGAAATGAATGATAAAATGGTCACTCGGAGGTGAGTGACCCGATAAATCGGTAAGAATCATGCCAAATGAACAAAAGGATAATAATTAATTTCGGAATCTACATCCAACTATTGACGAATAAAGTGAGTTTGAATATAGATTTGGATGTGAGTTGGCTTAAGTTATTGGATTATCAAATCATTTTGCTAATCTAGTTTAAAATTATCATTTAGGATCATAATTTTGGAATCTACATCCAATTATTGCCGAATAACTCCTTGAACGAAGTCCACAAACTCCTATTATGAATGATGGATCTAAAATATTTGAATCTTCATTGTTAGCTTCTAAAATATTGAATTAATATTGATTTAACGATGATATTTAGTGTTAAAGTTAATATTTGAATTGTAGTTAATCATCATTGGTCATAGAAGTTGAATTATAGATGTGGGAATGAAATTTGTACAAGTTATGGAAGCATATTTAAAGAATAAACCGGTTTTTTGTTGTCAAGTCATTTGAGTTGATCTATTCAATCTATTCCTAACTTAAGTCGTTCTAGTAGTTGTTTGAGATGTCACATGAACTTTTTCCTTAATGAGTTAATTTAACTCTAGTTGCTTCCCTTGCTCTTCCACAAACTTGGGGTTGATATGCAAAGGATAAAATAAGTTGTTTAAGTTTAGAAACTTTTACTCGGATATTTAGAAAGCGGCAGTTAATAATCACTCAAATTGCATTGATCTTAAAGGGACCATTAGACGGAAAAGAAAACAATATTGGATCCAAACAACATTAGAAGTTAGGTGGTGTACCTACATTAAGTTGAGGTGAGCTAATTACTAAGAGCATATGTCCATACTATATATATTGTACTTTGAACTTAATTAATTGCATGTTTATGTGTTGAAACTATGTGTATACTATATATAATACAAATACGCTCATAAAATGATTAATTTACAAAGAGTTTTAAAACGGGAACAACTTACTTACCTTATTTGGTTTTGAAATCATGATCATATGCATCTATATTAAGATGGGTTGGATAATTGTGTGGTGTCCGTACACTTTGATACTAGTGATCATTATCTAATGCAAACAGTGATGCTTACGAGTTATGATTGGCGTTCTAGATACTTATGGTTAAAGGGATAGGCTTTGCAACTCCATTTATTGGTTTGGTGTGTGGTTGCCACATGTTACAAAAATCTTTGAGTAGAGCCTCTAAATGGGTTTAGTGAGCGATGCTAATACCTTGTTTTACTTTGAATTACTATACTGCCCCTTAGTATAGAAATTGACCTTTGTGAGAGTAAAGACTTGGGTGTTAGGAATTGGTGTTGGATTAGGTGTCTAAGCCATGACTAATAATTTGTATTTACCTAATTAATAGTAGCAAAGTCCATTTGGGTTGCCCTCATAGCTGGAGGTTTGGTAGAAAGTTCGGTAGAGAGAAAGGTTGATTTATTATGTGATAAATAAATCAACAGGAATTAAATATATAGTTTATTAATATATTAAAGTGATAATATATTAATTAGAAACTATAGTAATTAATTAGAAATTAATCTGGAATTAATTGGATTTAATTTGGTGATTAATTTAATTAATTAAAGGTGCAGGGGCTGAATTGTAAATATTCAATAGTTGAGTAAGTGACAATTTTGGCAGCTCTTATAGTCAGCGAAATTAAGGTTAGGATAAACCATAATTTCGATAATTAGATATTAGGATAAAGGGTTTTGAATTATAAGATAAATGATTATCTTATTTGAATTCAAAAATGTTTATCTCTAAAGGCTTATCTGGTTATCTGCTTGGGACTATAAATAGGAACCCTGGGGTACCTATTTTCTGCGCCAATTTCCCATACACTCTCTGGAATTTTCGTAACCTGCTTCTGCTCCCTGGGTGTGATCTCATTTGAGGCAGGACACTTGTGCTGCTTAGCTTGCAAGAAACAACTAAAAGGTTAGTTTTTCTATTTTATTTTTTTAGTTAATATTTGTTTTGCCTTTAGGAATTAGTTACATGTTCAAAGTAAGAAAACATAGATCCAATCTAGGTTGCATGTGAACTTAGGGTTTCAGTTCATAGATTTGCAAAAAAACCTTTCAGTGGTATCAGAGCATTTGGTTGTTTTCTTGTTGAATTGTTGTAATAGTTTTCCTAAAATTAGGGTTTAAAGCTTATAAACCCTAATTATTGCTTGGATCGATTTCTAGGATTAGGGTTTTGGAAACCCTAATCCCCCCTTTAGTATTTTCGAAAAGCCTATTAGGGTTTTAGGAGGTTTTCTATTTTTGGTAACTTTAATTGTTTAATTAAATGGATAACCTTAAACCCAAATTGTTTGATTTTGAAATTTAAGGGTTTAAGATAGGTTTAAAATTAATTTGATTAATTTGGTAATACCTATCTACATTTGAATTAATTTAATTAATTGTTAATTAAAAGATAATTCAAAGGATTTAATTAATTTTTTTTAAATTTGCGAAAATTAAAGATAAATCCGGAAAAATATTTTAAATGTTTAAAATATTAAGATTTAATTATTTCAATTAATTGTTAATTAAAGGATAATTAAATCGATTTTTAAAGGTTTAATTTAATTTTAAATTTAATAGTTAAATCGGTAAAATTAAAAGATAAACATGGAATATTTTAAAGGGTTTTAAAATATATCTTATATATGTTATTAAAGGTTAATACTATATGTATAAGATAAAATTGGTCAGTCAATTCAATAGTAGGCCTCATTCACGAAGCTGATCTATAAAGTGGGTATAAGGAGGCTGCCTATAAAATGGCAGTCTAATGGGTGAACACTCTCGCCCACCGCTCGCCTGATCAGTGGAGGGTCGTTAGCCGAACAGTTTTGATAGGACCGCTTAATCATTAAAAGTATAATGATCAAAGTACTAGAACCATTTACAAAAATTCCAATCTAGTTACTTTAGGAAAAATGTGAATTTGATGCTAATCCATGAAGTTGCACATTGCACTTTATGAAACGTTGGTGGAGCGTGTGTGGGTTACCGGCACACCAATAGGGGTTCATAAAGAGTGACAATGGGTTTCTCGGGTGTTATCATTGTTGATGGAGCGTGTGTGGTTAACCGGCACATCAATTTGAGATGATAATGGACCCCGAGAGTACCAAGCTAATTTGCATGGTTATTCACACCCGGTTTGTGATCCTCGGCATCCCAGTCACAAACGGTGGGGCATGTCCGAGATTAAACATGCCATTGAACAGTTCGATGAATCTCACAGATCTAGGAATTTCATAAGGCTGAAATTGATAAATGTTATCTACCTTAATGACCACTGTGTTATGATTACGGCATCCCTCTTCATAGCATAGTTGGGGTATTTTGGGTCCTAGCCTTGTTAAATAATAAATTGGGTAATTATTTAAAAGGATTAATTAAACTAATAAATTCAAATTTTATATATGTCTGAAGAAAATTTCATTCTCCTCCTTCCCCTCCTTCACCCATTTCTGAGGGCATCAGAAAGCGCCTGCTTAATATTGTAAGGCTGACTGGCCTTGACTGTGTGATATGGTTTTGCAATTAGAGAATAGTTCTTAGTTTTGCTGGGGAACCATATCCGACTGAGTGTCCGCTCCCAAACATGACATCACACAGCAGCTTGTGATGAGCATGACTCCTTGACCATTGAGTCCAAGGAAGTTCGTTGCCTTATGCTTTTGATCATTGACCCCGAGTTCCGCAGGGATTTAGAATTCCTGGGGTCAGATAAGTTGGCACAGCTAGTTGAGGAAAGGTTCCGAGAACTGGTTGAAAAAGGGAACAAACTAGGATCTTCAAAGAGCTTGAAGTTTCAAGCATGAAGGAAGTAGCACTAGTTTGCATGTTCCCAAGTTTAAGGGATACATAGGCGAACAGTATAAAACTGGTTTCCCTTTGTGATCAGGAGTTAAGCATTAGCTCGACTCGCTGATCTGTTCATCCAGATGAACAGAAAGGGTAATCGGATAAGACAATCGTGGAAATGCATTCAATGTCGACGCTGTATGAGTCGTTCATGGAGAAGCATAGTTCCATTGATTCAGCTGCTTCAGGATTGAGTCCAGTATGAAGGTGCTTCAAGAAATAATTCGGATCGTCTGGACCGATTGTTCGATGTTTCAAACTGGGAATCCATAAGGTGGGACACAGTCACAGAAAGATTGGAACAATGCTCCAAAGCCAAACCGTTTGGCAAACTCAGTAATATCTTAAAACTCATAATACCTGATCCTCATTTCCTTGATACAGGATGTGTTTTCTCACATTTGCTTTGTATGCACGGACTCTGTAGGATGCGGGATGTTGTCGCACAAGAGCATATTCAGATTGGATCTGAAGCTCGTGCAGTTTTTGGAGTTAGGCTAGATATTTATTCTTGTTATTAGTTTATTGACACACATAACATGGATTCGCATAGTACATTGTTCTGAGGATAATTCTGGTTTAACAAATTTTTTTTTAACATGATTGTTTTAAATATCCTCGAAATGTTGTGTGAATGTGTTAATGGCATAAATGGTAATAACTTGAATGTTGATACATCCAATGGGATTGGATTTATAAATTGTGTTCTTTATGATTGTTAAAGTGAATTTTATAAGAATCACTCCAACCAAAGGTCCAGTTGGACAGGACTTTGGAATCATTTGACTTAGAGTCACATGATGAATTAAGTTCTTAATAAAATTAATTGTGGCAAGAAAGGAATCACCCAAAGATCCAATGGATAGGATTTTGGAATCAGTTGACTTGGAGTCAGGTGATGATTGCATGTCTTAAACAATATTAACAAAATCATAAAATTTACATAAGATGTAAAAGACCTTAAGATTTTGAGCAACAGACACATAAGTTACTGTGTATTGCTCGAATCTTTAAACAGAACACAATTAATTATACTTCCTGATATTTGCCAAATAGTTTGACAAATATGGCTTCGCTTATCGGAATAAGCGATTGAAAGGAACCTTGAAGTGTTCAAGGATTTCAAGGGAAGTATAAGATCAACAAAACCTGAGTGACAACATAGACTGGGAAAATGTTTCACAGTTTATCCTCTTCCAAGAACATTAATGGTTATAATGTGTCTTAGGGAAGATGATGGAGCATTGATCGAAATAGTTTTTGATCCTCAATGTATAAGATACATTTCCGATTAGTATTTCAATGAATTGAATATTCAACCAGTCAGACCGCAGAAGCCATATTCCGACCATATCTTAGACTAAGTAGGTTATGTTGACACTGTCTGAAATGTAAAGCTGGGATCATCCCACCAGTACATAGATAGTCCAGGGTCATGTAGCATTCGTCTGAATCTCATGACAAGCCTGAAACTAATCAGAAATGTCGTTTCATTGGCCACTCCAGTTATCCTTTGAAAGAAGAGTACTTTTAGAAAGAACTCAAGTTCTAAGGAAACAGTGGGAGTAAGAATAATTCTGAATGAGTTCAGGGATTAGCCAAGTGAAAGAACCTTTAGTCACCACCGGGACTTGACCAGGAATTAGATTCCTGTTAAACCTGTCATACCCTCTCTTCGCTTGACCAGTAGTTATTGTCACTGTCATAAGGAGTTATGATTTGGGTGATATACCGGGTAGTGGTAAAACACTAAAGATGGTACGGATAAGTAATCCGACTGCTGGAAGCATTGGTGAGCCCAGTTGCTGCCAAATAAGAGAACCTTACCGCGAGACACAGTCTATGTGGCAGTTTGATTGATCTTTACAACTGGTCTAGGAACCAGTGGGAGTAATTGAATCATCAAATGAAGGGAACATAGAAATGTACTTACAGAACATCTGGTTGAATGAGTCATCACTTGGAGTCAAGCAATTGATTCTGAGAGAAGCACTCTCAATAGAAGATGTAATCTGAGAGGAAGCTGCGTGGCATAGTGTGAGTCGTTAGTGGAGCGTGTGTGGTTTACCGGCACACTAATAGGGACTCACATAGAGCATGCCATTACAAAAGGGTACACGGCCCCGGGATTCGTCCCATGGGCATCTCGCAAGAAAGGATATTCGGATTCTCAAAATAGGCCAAAAGGTTTGGATTTTGTGAATAGCCTGAAAGATTTTCTTTAATATGTCGGAAAGGTTTGGATTTCGGTTTCGCAAAATGTGCCATAAGTTCTGGATTTTGTGAATAGTCCGAAAGAGTCATATAACGGTGTCAAAGCCAGTGGGAGTATCGTTGTTATCTGCTATCATTGTATGTGGGTTACATACTGGCTCTAGGAAACGTCTCTTATCATTACAAAGTGTAATGACTTGGTGTTAAGAAACAGTTCGCTATGAAAGACTTTAAGAGATACAACATACTCAGGTGGTTGTGAACATCTATTAGATAGATCAGAATTCTGCCAATATGATCTTGATGAGATTCAAGATGCATAACCCCAGGAATGGAGTTTCCTGTCATTGCAAAGTGTAATGAATTGGCATGAAAGAAACAAAGAAGGTGCAGCATGCTCACGTAGTTCATAGACATCTATCAGATAGATGAGACTGACAGTATTGACTTAGCGGTTGAGAATATGATCTTGATGGGATTCAAGATGCATAAGAAAGAGTCCCTGAAAGGAAATGGTTTCCGGAAATCATGACACAAGGATTATTGGTAATCTTAGGATTCCGAAAGGGCTTGGAATGAGATTACATTAGGTTCCTCGAGCCTCTTGGACAAATCAGAAGTGTTATGAACATATCCTGATGACTTAATGCTTAGAGCATTGTAAGTTGGATTCAGGATATTGCCTGGCTGAGAATACTGAATGGTTTTTTGAACAGACGTGAGAAATCATTGGGGAATGATTAGGGTGATTGATTTGAAAGGGTTTTTCAAATCGGTAATTGTTTACACCAGAACGTGGTGCTGTAGGACTTCATGGTTAAAGAATTTTGTTGGTTTCTGATGGAGCGCGTGTGGTTCACTGGCACATCATGACACCTCGAAATTGTCTTAGGATGTAGTCATGTAGACTAAAGACCCGAGAACCATAGGCAGTCACGGTACACATCACCGGAATGGAGTTGTGAGAGAGAATGACAAAATGACAAAATGACAAATTGAGATATCATCGGAAGAGTATCCGATAGGATCATCTGCAATAAAGTGTATAAGTGTTAGACACTTGGATACATAGAAAGAGTGAAAAGGTCATAGACATAGATATAAAAGGCTTGAATTGAAAGTTTAAAAGAGAATAAGAAACCGATAATAGTTATGATAAATCCGACTTGGTGATTACCTCGTGGAGACTTGGTAATTAGCAGGAGTAGCTGCCAGTCAGATTTTATGTTTCACTTTTGCATGTTTACTTCCTGAATAATTGGATTATTCAAATATCCACAGTCGCTCATACTCTTAGGGAGTAAGTATGAAGAAAGACTGTCATGAATTGGTTTGTAGATTGTCTAAGGAGTTAGACATAGCAATAAGATTGCTGCAACGTTCATGAGTACTTGGAAATGGAGATTTGAGTATTGGATAAACCCACGCTCAATAGATTGCTTCATGGATTACATCACGAGCAATGTTGAGACGATAATATCTTATGGTCTTGAAGCGGAGAGATATGAGTTATAATTTGCAAGGCGGTTGCTCATTGATAGTACGAAAACGCATCGGTAACTCGGTGTTATAAAACGTGCTGTTGTGAGTGATTTGTCGGGTAAAAGATATAACATATTAGTCAAAGCTTATTCGTACCATGACCCTGACGGGAAACAGATATCTGTTGGCCACTCGATGATTTTGAAGTTGACTGAAGTGCTGGCCAGCCAGGACTAAATTGATTCGTTCAATTAGAAGTCTAAAAGTCATAAGCAAAATCGGAAATCGGGAAACAGTGTCAGACAGAGATTGATCTCAATCCATGTCTCATGTCTGAAAATATCTTGTTGGACGGAGGATCATTTGATCACTTATCTATGGACAGAACTGACTAGGTCAGAGTTCGGCAGCAGTTTCTAGGAAGCTACAGTTTGCTGGTTAATTAGAGGTTAAATTGGTAATTATAGTCATAGACTTATCCAAGTGGGAGACTGTTGGATTAGGTGTCTAAGCCATGACTAATAATTTGTATTTACCTAATTAATAGTAGAAAAGTCCATTTGGGTTGCCCTCATAGCTGGAGGTTTGGTAGAAAGTTCGGTAGAGAGAAAGGTTGATTTATTATGTGATAAATAAATCAACAGAAATTAAATATATAGTTTATTAATATATTAAAGTGATAATATATTAATTAGAAACTATAGTAATTAATTAGAAATTAATCTGGAATTAATTGGATTTAATTTGGTGATTAATTTAATTAACTAAAGGTGCAGGGGCTGAATTGTAATTATTCAATAGTTGAGTAAGTGACAATTTTGGCAGCTCTTATAGTCAGCGAAATTATGGTTAGGATAAACCATAATTTCGATAATTAGATATTAGGATAAAGGGTTTTGAATTATAAGATAAATGATTATCTTATTTGAATTCAAAAAGGTTTATCTCTAAAGGCTTATCTGGTTATCTGCTTGGGACTATAAATAGGGACCCTGGGGTACCTATTTTCTGCGCCAATTTCCCATACACTCTCTGGAATTTTCGTAACCTGCTTCTGCTCCCTGGGTGTGATCTCATTTGAGGCAGGACACTTGTGCTGCTTAGCTTGCAAGAAACAACTAAAAGGTTAGTTTTTCTATTTTATTTTTTTAGTTAATATTTGTTTTGCCTTTAGGAATTAGTTACATGTTCAAAGTAAGAAAACATAGATCCAATCTAGGTTGCATGTGAACTTAGGGTTTCAGTTCATAGATTTGCAGAAAACCTTTCAATTGGATGCATATGCATTTCATCCTTCATATTGTTGATTAGATATTGATGATTTATGGCAATGTTTTTTCCACAAACTTGTTGCTAAAATGCTTCTTTCCCCGAACATTTTTTTAGGTTTTCATTGTTTTTGGAACGTACAAGTTCTTTACACTGAACAATGTCTAACCCAAGTAATGCTTACTAGGCTTCACAAGCATTATTGACTTATTTTGACATGTCTTCATATAAGTGAAGTTAGATATTGATGTTAAAAGAAGCTTGGATATATATAAGTAAATACTTATTGCTTGTTTATGCTTTTGATGGGCTGTTCCATCCTCAAATTTTGGTAAACTATTTCAACTAGTTGAACTTTTGGGACCTTATTCCACATTTAAACTTATTAAACATTGGAACTTGGTTTTATTTAACTATGTACATGTATCCCATGTGAGGGGTGTTTCACCTTGATTCGACAGGCTCTTTCCAGGTTTCTTTTGTGAGATATTTGTTAGATTATGGTACTTTCGAACTGTAACACCCGACTTTTAAAACAAAAACACCCCTGAAAAATTTTCATTTAAAACAAAGGTTTCAATACGTAAAACCATAACAAAAGGGGTATATTTTATTAAAAACGGGTACAAGTGTATCAATGAGAGTATAAAATACCATAATCTCCTTTGAAGCCGGGCTGCTACTGACAGGATCTATAAGTCCCACTTCTTTAGTCACGGACTCTATCTTTTCCCTTATCAGGATCATGCTAACCTGCAGGGACATTTAACAAATAACATGAGCTATAAAGCTCAGTGAGTAATCATATATGCAAATAACATGTATAAGAAATACATTCATATATAAGTCTCTATATATGATAAACCTTTTTTAACTCATCTTTTCAATACTAGGTCCCACTTTATAGCCCCTTCCGGCTAACCGTATATATCTATCTGGATATCGAACCCAAACTCCTAGCCTTACTAGCTGACCATATATCTCTTAGGATTTCACATCCTACTTCATAGCCTTACAGGCTGAACCATAATAACGTATGATTATCAAATCACGCCAGTTATTTGAACATTTAATCATATCTAACCTGTTATTTGAACATCAACTCACATCAAATCTGTTAGCCACAAAAAGCCATATGTGTACAAGAGAAAATAAACATATAAATTCTCAATTACCATTTCTGTCCCATGTTTCTTAGTCACAATTGACTGCACCATATTTCCTGGCCATATAAGCCACACCAAACAGTTTCAACATTTATATCATAGCCCTAAGGCCGCACCAACAGGTTTTATAACCCGATATCATAGCCATAAGGCCGCACCATTTAGATTCTAGTTTAATATCATAGCCATAAGGCCGCACCATTTGGATTTAATCATCCAATATCATAGCCATAAGGCCGCACCATTTTCATATAACAATATCATAGCCATAAGGCCGCACCATTTGGATTCCAAGCCCAATATCATAGCCAAAAAGGCCGCACCAATCAAACAAAATCATTTATTATTATAGCCACATTGGCGGTACCAATGTACAAAATAAAATATCATAGCCATATAGGCCGCACCAGTTGGATATAACATCCAATATCATAGCCACAAGTGGCCGCACCATTCAATAACATTTCATTTCATAGTCATTTATGGCACATGAGTTTGCCCCGCTTTTGCCTAGACTCACAGCTCCGTTCTTGTCTTTCTCAGACCCACGGCTTATCTGGTATTGTCTTTTTATTATATCTTTAAAACTGTTATTTTCGTCCCCCAAAGCTGTTTCAATCTGTAACAGTCCAATCAACACATATCATATATGATATAAGTGAGATTACTCACCTGGATACTTGCTGCAATTGTATCCCGTTAATCTTTGCGTTCTTAGACATCTTTATCAATGCACTTGTCCGGTACCTATTCATTTATTTATATACCAAATGATAATAGGTTAATCACCATTTCAATTGACTCTACTACACAAGAGTCCAATATAACACAATTGGGGACCATTTATAGATGATAACTTTCACTTACCATCTTTTTACTAATTATAAATTTTTCCCGAAATACGCGTATTTTACTACCGACAATTTTCCACGAAGTTTCATACCATATTAGACCTATGTTCAAAATTTGAGGTCAAACGGACAAGTCTAGCATCAAGTCCCAAAATTGAACCAAACTTAACAGATGGCCATCTGCCGCAGGCTCGCGTCGCGAGCTACATGGTGGTCGCGTCGCGACTGCTGCACAGCAGACCAGAACTCCCGATTTTTATGCTACAAAATCCCATTTTCTCATATTAAGTGCTTAATACTCTGCTTAATCGGTAGGGGTTTGTTCCAAGACCAAAACCCTTCATTTACTTCAAGTTTTAAACAATGGAATTGGTGATTCCAATCCATTTCCAAAAATTCCCGTTTTTCACATTTTTGGTCCAAAACCGAAATTATTCAAAATTAATCACTTCTACTGATTATTCTCATCTCTAGCAACATTTGGAACTCATTAAAACCCATTAGAATCCACTGAATCATATAAACTTGTATTCTAGGGTTCTTGAACGAAGTTCCAAATTTTTACTAATAGCAACATACTTTCAATTTGATATGTGTTCTTACAACACAAACATGTTTGCTACTTATAATCATACAAAACCACTTGGATTATAACTGGAATTCAGTTTCCAGTTCATCCCAAGAAACCCAATCAAGAATACACACAAAACTTAGGTTAGAACTTGATTACTAACCTTGATTAACTTAACAATTCTTCAATCTTCAAACACTTGGCCAAATTTCTACTTCACTTCTAAAGAACTTGCAGAAATCGCATCATCAAAATCCTTCCCGTAGCTTCTCCAATGATCAGCCACAATCATGGAGATAATTCTCCTTTTATATTTTCCAGTTTTTCAAATTTAGTCCCTAAGTTCCATTTCTTGAACTTATGGCACTTTTCTCACATTTTATTACAATAAAACTTCCGTTACTTATACTTTTGCCACAAGCAAACAATATTTTTACATAATTGGTCCTTTACATGGTCAAATGACCAAATTACCCTTTTTATGGTAAAATGACCAATTTACCCCTTTTTGCTAGAATTAACTTTCGAATGCTTATCACAAGTATTTGGTGTTACACAAACCAACTCCATGGAAACCATATAAATTATTTTTGTTATATTAAAGTTGAGAATCTTATGTTAGCATTGTGTCTAAATCGAGTGCCTACGAGGTCGAACCTTGTTGACAAAGGGATTGATGTGGAAGCTATACTTTGTCCTTTTTATATTGGGAGTACATAGACCATCAATCATGTATTTACTTCGTGTCATTTGATCATTTATATTTGGAACCAAATTGATAGGTCGTGGGTTCTTGACAACCTTTCTAATTCCAACACATTTTAGATTTCTTCAGATGGACAACTCTAATTTAAATGTTGCCCAAACAAATGTACATCCCTAGTTTAAAGTTACAACTTTTTCAAATTAGGGCAAATTCCATAAAAGTTACTAAATTTTCACAAAAGTTCGATTAAGTCTCTAAGTTTACCCATTTGTTTCAATCTTAACCATTTTACCATGTCTCCTGGTTATTGAATAAATTGGAATAATTTGACAAACTTAATGTCTTAATTGAAAAATAAACGTAGTGTCAAAATCGAACTTTTATGAAAACTTAGTAACTTTGTGGAATTGGTTCAATAAATCTTTTAATTTACCCACAAAAATATCATAATTCACCCTAATCCATCACATCGAACATGCTCTTCATGGTGTGTTGGAACTAAGATATTGAAATTAAACGACTTTTTATGTCTCTCTTAGACTCAAGCGACCTTCCATCACTATAGTCACGTGGATCAACATATTATGTGCCTAATAATATGTTATTCCGTGTTAATAATATGTTATGATCAGATTCCACAATTTCACAATTCACATTTCTATCGTATGAATACATTATGATACACAATATGAGGGACCCTAGTACCCTATTAAGGGCATCTCCAACCCAACTATATGAATCAGTTTACTCTATTTTAAACTATTTTTTTCTACAACCCACCTCTATAACCCACTATATTTTTGGGTTTATGAATACTATTACTCCAAATATAGAGTAATACTATTCATTTACACAAAAAATAGAGTTAATGTTTCACTTGTCATTTTTAGTCCTTTAACTTTTATTTCTATACATTTTTAGTTTAATTTAAATACAATAACAAATATTTACAATCATGTTATATATTAAATGATATTGATTAGTTATAATTATCAAAATTGAATATTTATACATCGAATTCATATAAAAGTTTATGTATAATAAATAGTATGGAGATTTTGACAATTTTTGTAATTAAAGAAAAAAACATATACTAGGAATATACATTTTAAAGTAAAAATAGTGTGAAAAATAAAGGTGGATTGGAGATGACCCACTTTTACACCATTTTTTACTGTAAATAATAGAGATGGGCTGGAGATGGTTTAAATTAGTTCATTTTCACAAATTGATTCTAAATGCACGAAAGACGATAATATATAGATTTAAAAACAATATAAAAGTCTCAAGTTATGAATTACTTTTATCTTAGAAAAATGTAAGTATGTTGCTATTATGGGTAAGTTAATGTAACAACATTATTTTATGTGTAAAGCAAAACTTAAAATTTTGTTTTGGGTAAAATATGCTTTGAGGAAATAAGAAAAGAACATCAAAATGAAGATGTGAATATGTGTGGTTAGTGAACGACCAAAATGGTGAAGACATTCGTACGACACAAATGTGAACTGTGAAACAGAAATATCTGAGGAACGGAACCAAACCAACAAATGATTTGAGTTAGGTCTAGACAGAAGGAAGAAATAAGGAGTAAGGTTATTTTAGTTGGATGCCTATTTCGTTTATTGAGAAGTTTCCGCTAAAGTCATTAAGTTTTCTAAAAACTTTGATTTTGACACATATGTTTTTTTTTCAAATAAGATACTAAATTTGTCGATTTATTTTAGTTTTAACCATATAAATCGGAGACGTGGTAAATGGTTAAGATTGAAACAAATTTATAAACTTAATAAAGTAATCAAACTTTTGTTAAAATTTAATAAGTTTTATTAAAAAAATATAGATATCGAACTTTTGTAAAAAATTATTAACCTTTTATTAGGATTTAGAATTTACCCTTAAGAAACATATCCTGTTATCAACCTCAATCCACATGTTTATTATCATACATTTGATAAAAAAAAAAAAATCCTTTTTCCCATAGTTCCATTTCTCTCTACACGTAGTCGTATACAGTATAACAAAGTCAGCAACTTTACTCCTACGTGTCCGTCTCTGCTTTACTCTACACCTGTTCTCCTTCATCACTGATTTCATGCTATTTCCAGTCGTTCGTTCGCCTAGGGTTTCGAAACCTGAATACTATCGATACAACATGGATTCGCTATTTGAATCCTTCTTGGCTGTCTCGGATTCCGCCTCAGTTGACGCATTCGATCGTCTCATTGAATCTAAATCTACCGATTCCGATCAAAACGATTTGATCCAACGCGCTCTCCACCTCGGATCCGTTCTGCTCGAAGCTGGAAAAAGATCTGTTCGTAAACGTTCCTCCGTCCACAATGCATCCGTCTGGCTTCTCCATTCTGACCTCACAATCAAGGTATTTCGATCTTTAAATTGATTGGTTGATATTTTAATTAGTTGATTTGTTTTGTTTATTTATATTTGTGAATGGTGATTCGTAGGTTTTCTCTATGCTTGACACGCGAAGCATATGCTATGTTGCGGCTACTTGTTCGTTTTTTCAAAAGTGTAGTTTAGATCCTTTGTGCTTTGCTAATATTGACTTGGCTACTTTAGACCCCAACGACAGCAACGATGTGGTATCTAGTATCTACAATGATTCAACGAGCTGGAAATAAGCTTCAGTAATATCTCTTTCTTCTTATGCTAATTTTCCATTCAATCCTTGTTATTTTTCTTGAAACTTTCTTTGTTGGGTAACTAATCATGCACTACAATATGTTATGCTCATACTTACATATATCTACTTCAACTTTAGATCTATTAAGCTTGGTTTGCTGCCACCTTGTCCAGTTGCTCCATCATCTATCTTAACAAGGCCTTGCTTGAGTTCAATTTTGAGTGCAAATGGCGGCGCACATGGGTATGAAGTCATTATTTTGGAATTGATGAATTTTTCTTGCAGAAGTATACATTACCTTCCGACATTGTATGTTATATATGCAAGGTCTCTTTTGAGAAGATTGCACCTTTACAATATTGAAAGGATGGATGACATGGCACTTTTGGAATCATTATCGGTTTGTCCGTCTCTTGTCGATATAGAAATTGTGGGCTTGTAAGTCCCTTTGTTTTGCTGTTCTTTACGTGTTAATGAGACTCTTATCTTGTGGATGTCAAGTATTATAATACGCATATTATTTCGTAAAGTGTAAAAATCTATACCTCTTTTTTAAGGACTAAAAAGGTTCCTTGATGATAGGCATGTTGAGTTGAGGCAAACATTGGAGTCTGTAAGTAAACAATGTCCCTTGCTGGAGCGTTTTCTCTTTGAATCTTCAAAGAAAGGTCTGTCTAAAATTGGTTGCTGATTTTTTTTTTCTCATACTTGAAAAAAATGTAGGATCATTTCACTTCTCACACTCACACACAGGTAGAGGTGATGATCTAAAATACGGGATATGCTATGAATTTGGGGTCAAGTGCCCTAAGGTAACGACTTTGGCACTAAAAGGATGCAATCTGGATGATTACAAGGTTGGCATGCTGGTGAAGGTAAACAAATTAACACATCACCCGCAATTGTTAAACATGTGAAATGCCCTCTTATTGATAAATTATGGATTCATATTTTCCTTGTTGTGATGAATTTCAGGGGCTTCGTGAGCTAAAATATGTTGACTTTTCAGCATCTTACTTTTTAACTGGCTCCTTTTTAGAGTAAGTGACCAATAAGTTGAAACCTTGAACTCGTATAATTTAACCATTATATATTGGGCAACATTTGCGGGTTAACCATTAATACTTTATTTTTCCTAATCAAAGTATCAAACCATAAAGGGTCAGAACTTTTTTTTTCAAATTAACCGTTTTGACTAACTTCGAGATGGTTAATCTGGAAAATTACCTGAGAAACCCTACATAGCAAAATTACATGTGAAAGCTGATATAACAAATGAAAAAATAGTTGATTTGGAAAAATGTGTGGAACTTTTATGGCTTGATGGAAAAAATAAAGATGGTTAAACAACAAAACTTCCCAAAATATAATTTTTTTTTTTTTTCTCTGTAATCTGCCCTAAACTATATCCATGATGTTTTTTTGCTGATCCTTGGGTCCTAACAAAAAGTCGTGATTACAGGTACCTTGGCACCTATGGTGGTGGAAATAATTTGGAGGTCGTGATTTTACGCGACTCTATGCACCTCAAACCCGTATGGACATTTGCCCTAGTTTCCCTTTCCCCTTTGTCTGTGTTGGTCATCCCTAACACATGTCATTTGCAGTTCCGAGGTTGAGCACTTTCTGAAAGCTCTTCTAGCAGGACAATTCAGGCTCCTAAGATATCTTGTACGTGTGATTTTCCACTATTTTTTAATCCTAAGTTATATAATTTAATGATCGCAAGTTACAGCTTTAGTTCTTTCCCTAATTCTTCAAATAGAATCAAAACTGAAATCCTCTTGTGTCCCTTCAACAGGACATATCGGACAAGCAAGGTTTAGCATCTGACTGGTACAATAGATGTTTAGTGTGTAGTGTGGTGGTTCGTTCTTTCCGCCCTTTTTGTGTAAAGATTTTTCTTAATTACCAATTGTCTTGTGCAGGTTCATTCCGATAGAGCAACTGTTGGAACAAAGGCCTAATTTCCGCCTTGTAGCTGAATTTATGGACGGAAGGTATGTATGATTATTTGGTGAACCATATGATGGAAGATGTTGTGAATCAAAATCAACAATTTACCATTATATTACTCCTGAGTAAAATTGCAGCTATGTTGAGTATGAACAAATGAGTTTGAACTTCATGCGCACACCCAGTGGCAGTTACAATAGTGATCCCGGTAGTGGCAGTGAGGGCGATAATTTTGTAACTCATGACGAAAGTTCGGACGATGTCATCTTTCTCCCCGAGTAAGGGTATGTGATTTTGCATAGAACAATATAGCTCTCCTTGTACATGTCAAGAAAATGTACTTTAACTAGCATGTGAACCTTCTTGGCTTAGGAATGAGTATATTTATAAAATTCTGTCTTATGAGATAAGTATGGTTATATGATACCTTTCATTAAGAGTAACTTTAAATTTAGTAGAATTGGTACATTTTTAGTATACATAAATATACATGTTAAAGGTTTAGCAAATACAAATACATACGTATATTCTTTAAGGTACAATTGTTGTGACCACAAAGCATAGATCACGTAAAGAGATAAGAGATCAAATTGATAATAGAGATGATCGAGACTAGGATCTAGTACACATTCGTTCTTTGAAAGCTCCCATTTGTGTTAGGATACATATAGAGGACGGTGATCTTCTAACTAACCGATCTAATTGATAAATGTTTTTTCTCTTTATTACCCATGGAGTTTGAACCAGTCACATGAATTCCTGGTTGGGGGTCTATTTTTGTTTTTGGTTTTGGTTTTGGTTTTTGATGTGTTGTGTTGTGAAGGAACCCACATAAAACCTGAATACATTGCCCTAAAATACAACTTTTAAGTAGTATCTATTATTTGGAATGATTTTGTGTCCTATTAATCAGCCAAATACATTACAAATATACACTTTATACAAGACCAATGGCCCGAGAACTAAACTAGGTTGTACAGTAGTAAGAAAGCATGCAATAATAACCTAGTCTAACACCCCCGTAGTTTTATTGGAGGAAATTTGCGGACATTTGAACTAAATTTAAACTCATCAACATGCTATGACGATGAAACGTGGAGCATGCAAACAACCTATAGCAACATGGTCTCGAACAAAATCAATGTCTTTATATGTTCTGTGCACTCCCGAGCAATAAACGACACTCATTTTTTCACAATACATAATAGTCAACTTGGTAGGAGGGCATCAAAACTCTCAAAGGAGATTATCTATCCATCAAGTTTCTGCAACCGCATTGGCAACTCCGTGATTTTCAGCTTCGACACTAGAACAAGGGATAGCACCTTGTCACATGGAAGACGGTGACATTGTATTGTCGCCAAGAAACACAGTGCCCAGAAGTGGAGTGTCTAGTAGCCGAGCATCCTCCCCGGTCCGCATTGGAGTAAGAAACGGGGCTCGAAAAATAGGTAAACGTGAAACTAAAGGTCGTGGTCTAGAGTCCCCTGAATATATACCTGAGGACAGGTATGTGTATGATTCGGTTATAGGCTAAAACCGAACCATTACCATTACAGTTGGTTAATGCATTTTGGTAACCATTAGGTATTAGTTAGTATTGGTTATGGTTAATGATTTTAGTCGGTTCATGGTTTTGGTTAATGGTTAATATTGTTAACCATAATGATAAAAAAAATAAGATAAAACTGAAAGTACATTAATATGAAAAATGACATAATAAAGCGCATTGCATTAATCCAATACATGAACAAAACTTTAATAGACCATAAATTGATTAAATTAAATGGTTCAATTTCCGTTTTCAAAAATGATGTTTTTATATTTAATGTTATGCCTTGTGATGGAGTGTATGAATCTATTATGTGTGTTGCCAATTGTGGTAAAAACGTTTTAACTATTGATTCTTCAAGCGGTATAGAAAAGGCGTGTTTGTGGCATTGTCGCCTTAGCCATATCAACAAGAAACGCATCGCCCAAATCCAAAAGGATGGAGTGTTGGAATCATTCGACCTTCGGTCGGATGATGTATGCGAATCTTGCTTGCTTGGCAAGATGACAAAATCACAAAGGATGGAGTGTTGGAATCATTCGACCTTCGGTCGGATGATGTATGCGAATCTTGCTTGCTTGGCAAGATGACAAAATCACCATTCAAAGGTTCCTTTGAAAGAGGTGAATGTCTGTTGGATATCATACACACAGATGTGTGTGGTCCCTTCAGAACAACCACAAAAGATGGCATGCGGTTCTATGTGACCTTTACTGACGATTTTAGTAGATATTGATATATCTACTTAATCAAGAATAAGTCAGATACATTTGAAAAGTTCAAAGAGTTCAAAAATGAAGCAGAAAATCAATTGGGCAGAAAGATAAAGATGCTTAGATCCGACAGAGGCGGTGAGTATTTTAGTATCGAGTTTCTCGATTATCTTAAGGAATGTGGAATTGTTTCACAGTTGTCGCCTCTGAGAACACCTCAGTTGAACGGTGTTGCTGAGAGACGAAACCGAACCTTGTTGGACATGGTTCGTTCCATGATGACTCGAGCTTCACTTCCAATCCATTTCTGGGGGTATGCCTTAGAGACTGCCGCCCATATCCTAAATCTTGTCCCAACCAAGAAGGTTGCGAAAACACCGCATGAGATGTGGACGGGGAAAGTTCCGTCGTTGGCACACATCAAAGTCTGGGGCTGTGAGGTTTACGTAAGACGAGAGACTCACGACAAGCTCGAGGAAAGAAGTGAGAGGTGTTTCTTCATCGGATACCCGAAACAGTCATTTGGATACTTGTTCTACAGACCGAGCGAGGACGAGGTCTTTGTAGCAAGACGAGGATTCTTTCGAGAGAGAGAACTCATTTCCAAAGAGGACAGTGGGAGTTCAATCGATCTCGAAGAAGTTCAGGAGACGACCGATGAACCAACCTTAGGAGAAACTAGCAACCAACACGAGGAAGAAGTTCCTGTTGGGCCAACCGACATCTCATTACCTCTTAGACGTTCGGGTAGAGTTAGCATGCCACCCGAGTTTTATGGTTTTCATATTACTTCGGATGGTAATATGTTAGTCAGTGATGGTACATTGACTAATTTGGATGAACCAGCTAACTACCGCGAAGCAGTGGCGGGCCCCGAGTCTGGAAAATGGAAAGAGGCAATGGACAGCGAGATTAAGTCCATGTATGACAATCAAGTTTGGAACTTGGTTGACAATGTGCCGGGTCGCAAGACAGTCAGGTGCAAGTGGATCTTCAAAAAGAAGACCGACATGGATGGTAAAGTACATACTTATAAAGCTCGGCTGGTTGCGAAGGGATTCACTCAAACCCCGGGGGTTGACTATGATGAAACCTTCTCACCAGTAGCCAAGATTAAGTCAATCAGGATAATGTTTGCCATAGCTGCGTTTCATGATTATGAAATTTGGCAGATGGATGTCAAAACCGCTTTCCTTAACGGGAAACTGACTGAGGATGTTTACATGAATCAGCCAGAAGGTTTTGTAGACACAAGGCACCCTGATAAAGTATGTAAGCTTGAAAGATCAATCTACGGACTGAAACAAGCATCTCGCAGCTGGAATCTTTGTTTCCATGAGAAAGTCAAAGAGTTTGGCTTCTCTAGGAGTGAAGATGAGTCCTGTGTATATGTCAAGGCTAGTGGGAGTATAGTAACTTTCATGGTGCTGTATGTGGATGACATACTGCTAATGGGAAACGACATTCCGACCTTGCATGATGTTAAGTCTTGGCTCAGGAAGTGTTTTGCCATGAAAGACCTTGGAGAAGCTGCTTATATTATCGGGATAAGAATACTGAGAGATAGGAAAAGGAAATTAATAGGTTTGAGCCAGTGTACGTATTTGGAAAAGGTGTTGAAAAGGTTTAACATGGAAAATTTCAAAAAGGGAGAGTTACCAATCCAGAGTAATGCTAAATTGAGTAAGACTTAAAGTCCGAGTACCGATGAGGAAATAGCTGAGATGAGTCGGGTACCTTATGCTTCGAAAGTAGGGTCGATCATGTATGCTATGACATGTACTCGTCCCGACGTATCCTTTGCATTGAGCATGGTTAGTCGATACCAGGGTAATCCTGGAAAGGCACACTGGATAGCAGTTAAAAACATACTCAAGTATCTGCGAAGGACAAAGAATATGGTATTAGTCCTTGGTGGCAGTGATGACTTGAAAGTGAGTAGATATACAGATGCCAGCTTCCAGAAAGATAGGGACAGTGGTCGGTCCTAGTCGGGCTGGGTATTTCTTTTGAACGGTGGAGCGGTCACTTGGAAAAGTTCCAAGCAAGAAACGGTGGCTGATTCAATGTGCGAATCAGAGTATATTGCAGCGAGTGAAGCGTCTAAGGAAGCGGCTTGGCTGAAGAACTTTATCGGTGACCTTGGAGTTGTCCCGAGTATTCAGGAGCCGATGGAACTGTTCTGCGATAATGAAGGAGCGGTCGCTTTGACAAAAGAACCGCGAGATCATGGAAAGTGCAGACATATCGATAGAAAGTACCATTACATTCGACATCGCGTAGAAGAAGGTTACTTACTGGTTAAGAGGGTATCATCAAAAGACAATCCTGCAGATCCTTTCACTAAGGCACTGAGTAGGATCAAGCACAATCAGCATGCTCGGAGCATTGGACTGAAGGATGATATTAGTTTTAGTAATTAGATAGACTTGAAACTTGTAACATTATAAATGTAATTGACTTGGTGATTTTATAATGGAGATTTATAAATAAGTATTGTTACTACCTTTGTCAATTGTTTATTATTGTGTTTCTATATTTGCATGTTTAACTTCCTAAATAATTAGATTATTTGAAATTCCATAGTCGATCACACTGTTAGGGAGTAAGTGTGAACGAAGACTGTCATGAATCGGTTGTAGATTGTCTAATGAGTCAGACATTGCAGTAAGACTGCTGCAACATTCATGAGTACTTAAAAAATAGAGATTTGAGTATTGGATAAACCCGCGCTTAACAGATTACTTCATGGATTACATCACGAGCAATGTTAAGACGATAATATCCTTTGATCTTTAAGTGGAGAGATATGATATGTAATTTGCGAGACAGGTACTTATTGATAATGCGAAAAACGCGCCGATAACTCGGTGTTATAAAATGCATTGTTGTGAGTATTCTGACTAGCAAAAGGTATGGGCATATAAGTCGAAACTTATCCGTCCCCTGACCCGATTGGGAAACAAATATCTATAGGCCTCTCGATGATTTTAAAGTTGACTGAAAGTGTTGGCCAACCGGGACTAAATTGATGTGTTCAATTAGTAGTCTCAAAAAGTCATACGCAAATCGGAAATCGAGAAACAGAGTATCAGACCAAGATTGATTTTAATCCATGTCTTGAGTCTGAAAATATCTTGTTGGACGGAGGATCATCTGATCACTTATCTTTGGACAGAACTGACTAGGTCAGAGTTCAGGACAGTTTCTGGGAAACTGATTTTAATCAGAAGGTAAACAGACAATTAAAGTCATAGACTTATCCAAGTGGGAGACTGTTGGATTAGGTGTCTAAGCCATGACTTATAATTTTATTTATCTTGTTAATAGAAGCGAAGTCCATTTGGGTTGCCCTCATAGCCGGAGGATAAATGTATGGTTCAGTAGAGAGAATGGTTGATTTATTAATTGTTTAATAAATCAATAGAAAATAAATGTATGTTTTATAAATATATTTAAGTGTTAATATATTAATTAGAAACTATATTAATTAATTGAGATTTAATCTAGAATTAATTGGATTTAATTTAGTGATTAAATAAATTAATTAAAGGTGCAGGGACTGATTTGTATTTATTAAATAGATTGAATAACTGGCAAGGAGAAAACTAGGGACCAAAATGGCGCCAACCTGGAGGCTCCTCCAAGGTTTGGCGAAACCCTAATTAGGGTTTGGGAAGCCTGGTCCAAGTGGTCGACAGGCTTGTCCACTTTGGAAGCTCCCTAGGGTTTCAGCTGTAACCCTAGGAGGCTATAAAAGGAACCCCCTGGTGCCCTCATATCCCACGCCTATCTCTCTCTCTCTCTCTCTCTCTCTTTTACTCTGCTGGACTGTCTTCTCCATTGCTTTGGGTGTGACTTGCACTTGAGGCAGGATAATTTGCTGCTAGCTTCAAGAACAAGATCAAGAAAAGGTTGGTTAATTCTTATTTGATCTTTAGAAATTATTATTGGCCTTAGGTTTTAGTTTATATCTTCATAGAAGAAAACATAGATCTTTCTAGGGTTGCATGTGAACTTAGGAAAATTATTTGTTCATTGATTGCATCAAAACCCTTCAGTTTTGATCAAAAAATATTATGAAACGTTTTGCTGTTGCATTTGCCACCCTTGTCGCATTTAAGTGTTTTAATGGTACAACCAAATAGAGTTTTTATGAGGTTTGAGAAGTCTGTGAATTTATTTATGACTCCAGGTTTGTGTGTTTGAGTGGGTAAATCCAAAGATAAGGAGTATATTAGCATTACAAAATAACATAATAATGCAAACCACCAATGCTACTAATAAGAGGTGTCTAAATATCTAATAAATTACATCAAATGCACTAGAAACAATTGAAATTGAAATTGAAAATGGTAAACGAGTGTGTTGCCAATATCACAATATTGGCGTAACATATTACGAGTATCTGTATTACAATAGATAAATTTGCTATTAATAAAAGAATTTAAAACTTGATCGTCGAGGTGGTCATGCCTTTGAGGCTGGGGGAGCAGTCAGCATGCGCTGAGCATGCTGAACTATGCCACGTCAGCTTTCAGCATGTTAGCACATACTGACCAAATTTGGTGGGAGCAGTCAGCATGTGCTAACCATGCTAAACTATTTTTTTAGATCTATTTTTTAAATTATTTATATTATTAAAAACAAATATAAAATTAAAAACTACCATTTCATTAAACTTAAATCCATTACATTAAAATTAAAAACATAAAATAAAACTTAAAACAAACGAAATTAAACTTAAAAACCGACTAAACAAACGAAATTAAACTACAAGCTACTCGTTGATGTGATATCTCAATTGCGTTGCCGCATCCCTCTTCCTTGCCCGGCCGGAGGGGTTGCAATCGATGTAGTGGCGGATTTCTTTTTGGTAGCTTTGGTTGTTTTGGTTGGTTTGGTAGCTTTTCTTTGGCTTGAAGACATGATGAATGAAGATTGTGAGTGTTTTTGGAAGAAGAGAGAAGATGATTGTGTGAATGAAAGAGTAGAATGGTAGTGTTTATATAGGGGAGGATGTAACGGCTAGTTTTTTATAAAAAAGCGGCTAGTTAACGGCTAGTTTTTTTATAAATTTTTTTTAGTTTTATAGAGGTTTTGGCTGAGGTTTTAAAAAAAATTGGTTGAAAATGGGAGTTAATTTTAAGGGTTGGAGGCTAGCCGTTGGAAAGGAGCCGTTAGAGGCGGTGGCGAGCTCACCCAAATGTTGGCGAGGGTGGTTCGGCGAAGGCGAAGGCGAGCCAAGGCAGTGCAGCTTGGCGAGGTGATGGCGAAGGCGATGGCAAAGGGGACAGCGAGCTGCTCCCCTAGCCTGATGCCACAAGGAATGATTGGATGGTATTGTGAAAATCTCATATTTTGTTGAACATCGGCGAACATCTCACATTTTCAAGTATTATTCGATCAAACTTAAATAAAATGTGATATTTAACATATAAATCATATTGAAAACGGAAAAAATGTTCTCTCTGGTATATTATTGTCTTATTGATCTATTTTTTCAGGAAAAATTTCTTAGTATATACCATAAGAAAATGTAAAAAATGAAATTTTGTTAAACAACCCCCCTATAGTCTGTTTATACCCATAGATTTGAAATTTTGTTTTTTGTTGTATTTTGTTTTTGTCTTTTTAACTATTTTGTCTGTTTGTTGTTTTTTTTTATTTTTTTGTGTTACAAATAATATTTGCTTTGTTTTATTATTATTATTATTATTAATATTAATATTATTATTATTATTAGAAAAACAATAATAATAAATTTACCTTTTATAATTTTTATGTTTTAATAACAATAAAACAATAGTTTTTTATTAATTATGACACAACGAACTACGTTTATAAATTTATAAAATTATATCAAAACGGTTATGTCAAATTCGAACGATTATATAAAAAAATACAAAGTAAATAATAATACTAAAGCAAAGTTTGTCTTATTAATCAGAGATAGTAAGTGGTCCAGTATTACAATTGCGAGGTCCGTTATTTGGATAACGAGCATAAGCATTTATCCGAGCAGCATACAATGTTTCCCATTCAACAGAATGTTCTGATCTGTACGCATGCACAAGTCTGGACAAAATAGGAGGCATTGGATACGCTCCTTGTAAATCAACCATCACATAATGGTTTACCGTAAACGTGGGCGATAACGACATATGCAGGATTTGGGATGTCTTGCGGGCCATACCGAAGTGGGAACCACGTTGAAGAACCACTATTGCTTAGGAAAATAGCGATAACACGATATCTATTAGCGATGAGAATAGCCGTGTCGGGCATTTGCAACCAATATTCACATCCTGCAAAACCCGATCCAAAGAGACTCAACGAGTGACTTATGCGGTTTAAAAGATCACTGTAAATCATGGTATACTCTTGATGGTGTGTTATTAACTTGTTGCGTAGCTCATACCTAATTTGTTCCCAAGAATGTTCATTACCACTAAGAGAAACTGATATAGCCCGAAATCCACAATTTCCATCTCCATCCACGTCTGTAATATGCCCGACATATGGATGAAATTTGTTTGGATTTTCATTCATAAGTGGGTTTGAAGTATAATTTGATGGTTCTTGGTTGAAGAATGAGTTGGACATCGGAGGTTCTCGAAATGAATACGTGATATGCCTCTCCCTTTCCCGATTTATGTCATGCCAATTATCCATATTATCTGATGTATACGTTGGTAGATCTTGGTCGTTGTAATACCGTGTTATTAAAATTTAGAGATTTTGAGTAAATCTTGGTGCAATTAAAGATTAGTTAGATTATAGCATGAGTTTGGTAGTTAAAAATCTCAATTGGTAGAAGTTTGATGTTGAAAAATGCTAAAAAGGAGTTACACGGGTCGTGTTAAAGTTACACGGGTCGTGTAGGAATCTCTTGTGAATGTTTTGAGCACACCGTGAGTTACACGGGTCGTGTAGTTTTGACACGGGTCGTGTAAAGTTTTAGACTAAAACTCAATTGCATACCGTGAGTTACACGGGTCGTGTAACTTTGACACGGGTCGTGTAATTTGTGCAGCACGGGTCGTGTAATATCTACACGGGTCGTGTAGTTCTGCAGATCAAATTTCATTTTCATACCGTAAATTACACGGGCCGTGTAATTTTTACACGGGCCGTGTAATCGCACAGATCTGTTTTAAAAATACGATTTTGATTCATTTGGGGTTAAAACCCTTTTCGTCTAAAACCTCTCAAAACCCTAGAAAACCACTTCTAAGCCTTCTAAGTCGATTTTAAGGCCTATTGATCACGAATTGAAGCTAGAGATTAGTTCCTTGAGCTTGAAAGGTAATTCTTATTGATTCTTACTTCGTTTTGACGATTAGATTTCTTGTTTTGAGATAGTTCCAGGTGGTTTTGATGAATCACCTGCTACTAGTATGGATTAGAGTGAGTTTACTTGGATTAGTGTGTGTGATGGAGTTCTAATTCGAAACCCAAGTTAGTAAAACACTTGTATTGCGTTTTTAGGGTTATGTGAGCTAAATTTGTGAAATTGGAAGTTACAATTAGGATAGTATTGCTATCTTTTGATTGTAACCCTCTATTATGATTCCAATTCCTTGATTGATATGAATATTGAGCATGATTGAGATTTTTCTTGAAATTGAATATTGAGTTTGAGTCATTGTGTTACAGCTAAAGCTAGACAGGAACACACACGAGGTTCGGGAGTTCCACATATCGACTCAACTTCAGGTGAGTAGTTAATTATTAGATGATTATGTTTTATAATGATATTATTTACAATTAAGAAGTAAGCTATGTTTAAATTTGGTTGATTATAACTAAATTTTGAGTATATGGAAGAAAGAGGAATAGTGTGTGAGACACACTATGGACTGAGATAGTTCATTGAGATAAAATCAAATGAGATAGTGAATGATACATTCCAACTAACATTAAATTACTCACTGAGCTTTCAAGCTCATAAATTATTTGTTACTGTGATTTGTGTTAGGTTCTGGTAGTGGTGACCGCGGGAAACGGAGCCTGGATGGATAGCTACACATGGACTTGGACTTTGACTTAGACTTACTTTTGTTGTTTTAAAATATGAAGTAAACCCGGTTTGTTAAAATAGTTGTAAACAATTGATGTAATAGTTTAGAACTTGAACTAAGCTTTTGATGACAACCTTGTATATACTTGTTACTCTTTTTGGGATTATACCTCTAATTATATCATGTTTTACTAAAGAAATTGGTATATCCTAAATTTGAGGAACCGGGTGTTACAAGTTGGTATCAGAGCCTTGGTTTAAGGGAATTAAACCTTGAGATGGGTTTAGACTTAAACCAATGTGATTGAAAAGTCCCAAAGAGTCCCGAGTAGCTATCCTCCGCGGTGTAGTATAATTGAGTTGATTATACACTATATTGAGTATTATAGTGCTATACAATTGAGTTGATTATACACTATATTGAGTATTATAGTGCTATACAATTGAGTTGATTATACACTATATTGAGTATTATAGTGCTATACAATTGAGTTGATTATACACTATATTGAGTATTATAGTGCTATACAATTGAGTTGATTATACACTATATTGAGTATTATAGTGATATACAATTGAGTTGATTACACACCATATTGAGTATTATGGTGGTGAATACTAAATGAGTTAATTTTCTTTTTCAGTTAAAATGAGTGCTGGAAAAGAAAAAGAGCGAGGTGATCCATCAAGAGATAAATCGGGATCACGAGAATCGGGTAAAGAGCATCAACCCGAGGGAGAGCGACCTCCCGAGACACAGAGTAATATGCAAGCTATGATTGCTGCTGAGGTAGCCAAAGCACTTAAAGAATTTCTACCCACTTATTTGAGGCCCCAGACGGAGACTGCAACTGGAGGTTCTTCGGGACAACCACCGGTTCAACCTGAGCACAGGGAGGATCGTGAAGAGGTCTATACTGAAGCGGGCAGAGCTAAAATATCTGAGAAGACAAGGAAGTGTACTTATGATGTTTTCCAGAAGTGCAAGCCATACGATTTCTATGGGAAAGATGATCCCATAGCAGCCAAGAATTGGTTAACACATGTTGAAAAGATGTTTCGTACCAGTAAATGCGACGAGGCAGATAAAGTAGAGTTCGCAACAAACTTGTTAAAAGAAGATGCACAGTTCTGGTGGGAGAATCTGTGTATGGAGATAGGAGAGAGTTTGGCGTATACACTGAGCTGGGAACAATTCAAGTTGAAGTTCACTGAATATTATTGTTCCAATAATGCTATGAAGGGAATAGAGGAAGAGTTTTTGAAGTTACAACAGGGGTCGAGAACAGTGCAACAATACACACTGGATTTCAACGAGAAGGCAAGATTTGCACAACATCAAGTTGATACCGAGGAGCGTAAGATGGATCGTTACTTGTGGGGTTTAAAAACCCAGATCCGAGAGTTTTTGCCGAGTTCCAGATATACTACCTTTCAACAAGTTGCTGAAGCGGCAAGATTGAGAGAAAGGGAGTTGCAAAGACAGGAGGAAGAGAGAAGAACTGAAAGAGAAGTTGGAGGATTTAAGAGAAAGTGGGAGGGTAAAGTTGTAGATACTCCTCAGAGGTCCATTACCACGGGTTCTCAAGTCCGTGGTGAAACCAAGAAGAATGAAGAGAAATGGTGTAAGAAGTGTAGGCGAAAACACATGGGAGAATGTGATTCCCGAAACCTTCCATCAGTTTGTTTCCAGTGTGGAAAGACGGGACATATGGCTCGCCAGTGTACCGAGAGTCGCCCTGTTTGTTTCAATTGTGGGGAGAGCGGGCATATTCGTCCAAATTGCCCAAAGATGAAATCTGAGCCACAAAGAGATTTTCAGAAGACTGGTCAAGGAGGAGGTCGAGATCGAGATGATCGAAGAGATAGGGGTGGTGGTCATGTGAAAACGCGAGCTTTTCAATTGACTGTTGACGAGGCTAGAGATCGGACCGATGTTATCACAGGTATCTTTAGCTTGAACTCTTTTCAAGCAAGAGTACTTTTTGATTCAGGTGCATCTGTGTCTTTTATATCAGAGTCTTTTGCTTCTAAACTAGATAATCCATTAGTTGAATTATATGAGAAAATAATAGTAGATGTAGCAGATGGTAGATGTGTTTTTGTAAAGAGTCATTATAAACAGTGTCAGCTTGAAATCTATGGGATTGCGTACCCTATAGATCTGAAGCCGATCACTAATCATGAGTTTGATGTAATAGTCGGGATGGATTGGATGGATGATAATAGGGGTCAAATGGATTGTCATGAGAAAACACTTTCCATAAAGACACCGAGTGGTTCCCGAATGTTGATACGAGGTGAACGACGTTCCCGAAAAGTACCGATAGTGTCACTTGCCACGGCTAGAAGATATATAGAAAGAGGGGGTGAATTGATTATGGCACATGTGATTAGTGCTGAGTCAAAACATTCCAAAATAGAAGAAGTAGAAGTGGTTTGTGATTATCCCGATGTATTTCCCGAAAGTCTTCCAGGCGTACCACCAAGTAGACAAGTTGAATTTGTGATCGATGTCATACCGGGGGCGAAGCCGGTAGCTCGACCACCTTATCGATTAGCACCATCTGAGATGGAAGAATTAAAGAGACAGTTGCAAGAATTATTGGAACTTGGATTTATACGTCCGAGTTCGTCTCCGTGGGGTGCGCCTATACTCTTTGTGAAAAAGAAAGATGGATCTATGAGAATGTGTATAGATTATCGGGAGCTCAACAAGATCACTATAAAGAATCGTTACCCGTTGCCGAGGATCGATGACTTATTTGATCAACTGCATGGAGCCACGTATTTTTCAAAGATTGATTTGAGATCCGGCTATCATCAATTGAGGGTACAAGAAGCTGATATTCCGAAGACAGCTTTTCGTACGAGGTATGGCCATTACGAGTTCTTAGTCATGCCGTTCGGTTTGACTAATGCTCCTGCTGTTTTTATGGATTTGATGAATCGGGTTTGTCGTCCTTTTCTTGATAAATTCGTAATTGTATTTATTGACGACATCCTGATTTATTCAAAGAGTCGAGATGAGCACAGATTTCATTTACAACAAATGCTAGATCTTCTTCGAGACGAGAAATTATATGCAAAATTTTCAAAATGCGAGTTCTGGTTACGGGAGATACAATTCCTTGGCCATGTGATAAATGAAGACGGTATAAAGGTAGATCCAGCAAAGATCGAAGCCGTAATGAGTTGGGAGCCGCCAAAGAGTCCAATGGAAGTTCGTAGTTTCTTGGGGTTAGCAGGCTATTATCGACGATTTGTAGAAAACTTTTCTCGTATAGCTATGCCCTTAACCAAATTGACCAAGAAAACGGAGAAATTTAATTGGACTGAGGCACAACAATCAGCCTTTGAACAACTACGAGATAGCTTATGCAAGGCTCCAGTGTTAGCATTACCGCAAGGAGGGGAGGATTATGTTCTTTACAGCGATGCCTCCTTTAGTGGTCTTGGATGCGTGTTGATGCAAAAAGGACGAGTGATAGCGTATGCCTCACGACAACTGAAACCACATGAAAAAGCTTACCCAGTACATGATTTAGAGCTGGCGGCGGTAATCTTTGCGTTAAAGATATGGCGACATTATCTTTATGGAGTGCGATTTCAAATATATACAGATCATAAAAGCCTGAAATATCTGTTTGATCAGAAAGAGTTAAACATGAGGCAAGTACGGTGGATGGATCTACTAAAAGATTATGATTGTGAAATACTTTACCATCCTGGTAAAGCCAATGTGGTGGCGGATGCACTAAGCCGTAAAGAGTCGCCTATTCGAATTGTATCGGCTCGAATGAGGATTGTGAGTCGACTACCAGAGTTGATACGAAGATGTCAAGTCGAAGCCAATGACTTGAAGAAAGAAAGGATGATTGGTTATATAGAGAAACTTGTAGAAAATGCACAAGGAATCAAGACTTTCCAAGGGCGAGTTTGGGTTCCGAGACATGGCGAGGCGAGACAGTTATTGCTAGAGGATGCTCACTGTACTAGGTATTCGGTTCATCCTGGTAGTACACGAATGTATTATACCTTAAAACCATACTACTGGTGGCCGGGTATGAAGCGTGATGTGGGACGATTTGTAGAGAACTGTTTGACATGTCTTCAGGTAAAAGCTAATCATCAAAAACCTTATGGAGCAGTGCAGCCATTGCCAGTACCAAAGAAGAAATGGGATGAGATCACCATGGATTTCATCACCAAGTTGCCTCGGACTCCTCGAGGATATGATTCAATTTGGGTGATTGTTGATAGATTGACAAAGTCTGCTCATTTTATTCCAATCCGAGAAGATTATCAAGTATCAAAGCTAGCTGAGATATATACGAGAGAAATTGTGAAACGACATGGAGTGCCAACTTCAATAATTTCTGATAGAGATAATCGATTCAATTCACATTTCTGGCAGAGTTTCCAAAAGCATTTTGGTACAAAAGCTTTATTGAGTACTGCGTATCATCCCAGACGGATGGACAGTCGGAAAGAACGATACAAACACTTGAAGATATGCTTCGAGCCTGCATCATTGATTTTGGAGGCAGTTGGGAAGATCATCTGCCTTTGGTAGAGTTTGCCTATAACAACACTTATCACTCCAGTATACAGATGGCACCTTTTGAAGCTTTATATGGTGCACCGTGCCGAACACCAACTTGCTGGACAGAGATGGGAGAGAAACCATTGGCGGGACCGGAAATTGTGGCTGAAACTGAAGAGAAGATACAAAGCATTCGTGAGCATATGCGGGTAGCCCAAAACCGCCAAAAGCAATATGCAGATAGAAGAAGAAAGTTGTTAGAGTTTAATGTTGGAGACATGGTAATGTTAAAAGTGTCCCCATGGAAAGGAATAATTCGATTTGGCAAGAGAGGTAAATTGAGCCCACGCTTTATCGGACCTTTCCAAATCTTAGAGAGAGTTGGAGCAGTCGCGTATAAACTTGAACTTCCAGATGAACTACGGGGTATCCATAATGTGTTCCATGTATCACATCTCAGAAAAACATTACATGATAAATCCACCCGAGTACCTCTAGCTGAAGTTCAACTAGATGAGAAATTAAGATATCAAGAGATGCCAGAGCAAATTCTAGAAAAGAAAGTTAAGAAATTACGAAACAAAGAAGTGGGATTGGTGAAAGTGCAATGGCGACATCATAGAGGATCAGATGTCACTTGGGAAGCTGAAGAAGAGATGCGAACAAAATATCCCTTTTTATTTTAGGAGATTCCGAGGACGGAATCTTTTGAAGGGGGTAAGTACTTGTAATACCGTGTTATTAAAATTTAGAGATTTTGAGTAAATCTTGGTGCAATTAAAGATTAGTTAGATTATAGCATGAGTTTGGTAGTTAAAAATCTCAATTGGTAGAAGTTTGATGTTGAAAAATGCTAAAAAGGAGTTACACGGGTCGTGTTAAAGTTACACGGGTCGTGTAGGAATCTCTTGTGAATGTTTTGAGCACACCGTGAGTTACACGGGTCGTGTAGTTTTGACACGGGTCGTGTAAAGTTTTAGACTAAAACTCAATTGCATACCGTGAATTACACGGGTCGTGTAACTTTGACACGGGTCGTGTAATTTGTGCAGCACGGGTCGTGTAATATCTACACGGGTCGTGTAGTTCTGCAGATCAAATTTCATTTTCATACCGTAAATTACACGGGCCGTGTAATTTTTACACGGGCCGTGTAATCGCACAGATCTGTTTTAAAAATACGATTTTGATTCATTTGGGGTTAAAACCCTTTTCGTCTAAAACCTCTCAAAACCCTAGAAAACCACTTCTAAGCCTTCTAAGTCGATTTTAAGGCCTATTGATCACGAATTGAAGCTAGAGATTAGTTCCTTGAGCTTGAAAGGTAATTCTTATTGATTCTTACTTCGTTTTGACGATTAGATTTCTTGTTTTGAGATAGTTCCAGGTGGTTTTGATGAATCACCTGCTACTAGTATGGATTAGAGTGAGTTTACTTGGATTAGTGTGTGTGATGGAGTTCTAATTCGAAACCCAAGTTAGTAAAACACTTGTATTGCGTTTTTAGGGTTATGTGAGCTAAATTTGTGAAATTGGAAGTTACAATTAGGATAGTATTGCTATCTTTTGATTGTAACCCTCTATTATGATTCCAATTCCTTGATTGATATGAATATTGAGCATGATTGAGATTTTTCTTGAAATTGAATATTGAGTTTGAGTCATTGTGTTACAGCTAAAGCTAGACAGGAACACACACGAGGTTCGGGAGTTCCACATATCGACTCAACTTCAGGTGAGTAGTTAATTATTAGATGATTATGTTTTATAATGATATTATTTACAATTAAGAAGTAAGCTATGTTTAAATTTGGTTGATTATAACTAAATTTTGAGTATATGGAAGAAAGAGGAATAGTGTGTGAGACACACTATGGACTGAGATAGTTCATTGAGATAAAATCAAATGAGATAGTGAATGATACATTCCAACTAACATTAAATTACTCACTGAGCTTTCAAGCTCATAAATTATTTGTTACTGTGATTTGTGTTAGGTTCTGGTAGTGGTGACCGCGGGAAATGGAGCCTGGATGGATAGCTACACATGGACTTGGACTTTGACTTAGACTTACTTTTGTTGTTTTAAAATATGAAGTAAACCCGGTTTGTTAAAATAGTTGTAAACAATTGATGTAATAGTTTAGAACTTGAACTAAGCTTTTGATGACAACCTTGTATATACTTGTTACTCTTTTTGGGATTATACCTCTAATTATATCATGTTTTACTAAAGAAATTGGTATATCCTAAATTTGAGGAACCGGGTGTTACAGTCGTCTACGAGGATACTGAGTTGGTAGGGGTTGGGTGTTGGTAAGTGTGTGTGTGTTGGTAGGGGTGGGGTGTTGTGGGCTACATTTTTTGACTTTTGTTTGCTCAACCGTGGACGTCCACGGGTATTTTTGTGAATATCTGGATCAGCAACCGTTGTTGATGGAAAAAATATGTTCCACATTTTTCTCATATAACTTCGTTTCCCTTCATCTGATTGTTTAACATAACTTTCTTTGAACAATCACATGCCCTCTTCCAAACTAAAATCAACATCTTCATCGGTAACCACAACATTAACTAAATCGAGCTTTTTCCAAAATTTGTCAATAGACGCTAGTCGTATCGGTTGGTGCGCAGCCAAGTAAATAGCAATTTCATGCACACAAGGTAACCCACAACTACGACGCAATTCACAACCACATTCGTCCTCAGTTAATTGTCGTACATCAGGCCGATCGAACGCTTGTCTAATTTTTTCTAATGCATGGTGTGAAACTTTTCCACACAAACTTTTCATCGGTGCTATATTGTATCGACGCAGTAACTTAGTTTGGTTTGTTTCTAAATAATCTTTTATTGCTGCATGTTGCGATGCCACTACCTTTTCAATACAAGTAAAAAATTTATCTAAGTCGGCATGTTGTGTATTCAAGAATTTTTTCAACTTTGCATGTTGACTTTCAACTCTATTGTTCGTGTGGTTGTGAAAGTTTAAAATTTGGTTAATCTAAAATGATACAAACTTCTCCTTGTATTTTTACAATCAGACCCGATTGAGATAATCGAGAACACCTGATTAAACAATTAAATTGTTAGCATATTATTATATAAATTAATATTTTAAACAAAAAATACCTTGATGATATGTCGCTCTTGATTCAAGATGTGCATAGTTTCTCAAATATGTTGCCCATGTTGATGAATTAACTAAAGTATCCCAATCTCGTGTAAAGGATGTCCACTCTCCAATTGTCTTATAACTTTGTCTGCAATGAGCTAATATACTTTGAGATATATGCCATCTACAAAGTATCTGAATGGCTGACGGGAATACTTTTGTACATGCACTCATCAATACTAACTCTCTGTCAGTAACAATCACACATAGGCTGTCATATGTCATATCTGTCGAGTATGGTCTTGAGACAACTTAAAGCCCAAGTGTAATTAGATTCCTTTTCTTGATCCATGAACCCAAAACCAATGGAAAATGTCGTGTTTGCTGAAGTAACACCAACAATCTCCAAAAAATGCATTTTATACCTATAAATAGAAGAATAACAATTAGTAAAAATATTGTAACCACAATCAATGAATAAAGAAAAAAATTCATACTTGTTAGTCTTATAGGTGGCATCCATCATCATAACCTGTGGACATGCACGCCATATCTCCAATGATGTTGGGTGAACAAAAAAAGATCTTCCTACACATTAGTCGTATCATTTGTACGATACTCATACAAATATCCTTTTGAATGCAAAAATCCGAATACAACCTGCATTTGACTTCGACCTGCACTCTCAGCCATCCGAACTTTGTTACCCTCATTGTAAATTGTCTTTATTGTAGATACGTTTTTCTCATTATGACTGTTCAACTCCGATATGATATTCGATGGGGGGACATTGTTTATTCTCATTTCTGCAACCATTTTTGATTCATTTTGTGTTAACCGCCTTGCAAATGGGTGACCCTCCAAATACGTTGCAGGCTCATGATTATGTTGATTATTTTTTACTTTCAACCTCCAAACGTCATCCAACTTATAGTAACAAGCATGTAATTCGAATGGACAATTTATTTTTCTTGTCCCCGTATTTATGGTGGACGTCTCCTGGCCTTTAAACACACCACCTCGATCACACATCAAAACAACTTCTGACACATAGCCACTTGGTTTTGTCTTTGTTCTTTTAGTAACAGTCACATACCCGAGAGACCGTGCCACATTTTGCACCCAATCCACTAAATTTCCACGGCTGCTAAACACTTAACGAATACAAAATTGAACATTTATATAATTACGACATTATTACTTTAACAAGAATTATAATTATACTTCAAAATTGAACATTTATATAATTACGACATTATTACTTTGTGTCGTCTAGCCTTTGGTTGCTAAAGTAATCCTCCAAAGTCACTTAGACCCAAATTTGTTGTTGGATGGCTCATCTCGACCTGAATTTATTTGAGGCTACCGCACCGTGCGCTAGTAGTTTATGGCTTCCTACCATATTCACACCTCTTTTGAAGGAAAAGTATTGTCAAATTCACATTTGAAATACTTTAAATTCAAACTAAATACACTTGGTTAAATATCAAAAACCGTAATTAACAGGATTATAGTGACATATGGAAAGTCTATCATTCACGCGAATGCCACTTGTTGTTCGTTTGCCTTCCATCTTGATATAAACCCTTTTTCTTTTTATATCTAAAAGGGTATTTCAATCATTCACACGAATGCGAGGAGATTGGAATTGTTTTAAATGACTGGAAAGAAACCAAATTCCTTCACCGATGGGGATTTCCGAGTTTTGTACTCAAATGCAACCACACGCCAAAGCAAAACAAAATTGAATCTCATTTCTAATTTCGGAAAATTCCTAACCGGTCAAAAAAACCCAAACGCCCATAAATAGATTTGCAAAATAAAAATATGGCAATTTAATAAAGACACAAAAAGGGCAAACACAAAATCCCAGAAGGAAAGAAGGTTTGATAAAACTGACAAGCCACCATAATAATGACCTTAATGCTAAAAAGTCGATAGCATACAGAATGACCTTTTCCACCCGAGTTTTTTTGTACTTCAATTCATAGTAAAGAACAAAAATGTCCACACGATTTACTTGAAACTTTACATGAAAAACCATTTTCCGGTGACGAAGAAAAACAAGTAATATTTACCCACATGCTCGAAACATGTGGCCAATCATTCATTTACTTACTCATCTCCAGATTGAAGACACTTATATGTGGCCCAAGTGCATTTGCAAGGTCTCCAAGTAGTTCTACTGCTGCCTTTCCCAGACTTTCATCCCTGCAAAACCCCGTTCAATAAGTATTTAAGTAGAAATAATGGGCTAATATATAAGAACTAGCAAACACCCTTCCAGTTATTTGGATAACGTTGCAAAATCATTGGTAGATTTTTTCGAAGTGTAATGCTAGCAAGAAATGAAAGTAGGATATATTATAATTAACAAATCAATGAATGTTCATTGCTATTTCTTGCAACTCGCCCTTAAATAATCAATATATTATAGGGCTTGGCTACCCGATCTAAAACATAGTTACCAAAATCATAGAATTTGCAGTAAGGCTCAATCATGAAGCTAAAGATGTAAATCCTATGAGCACATCACACCTTAACATCCTATTGATTACACAAATTACCAACAAGTCACAAAACATACAAGATTACTTTTCTTTTTATAGATTACACAACTTATTAGTATTTGAGTACAGGGTCTATTGTGAACCAAAATCACTAGTAACCACATGAATATACATTCTTTTTCATGCTTTGGAAATAATAGCATTTCATTGATTAATAAAAGTATATTTTCCTTTATATAGCTTTCCATGCTTTTTTAGTGGTTTATATGTAAACGTGTCATACAAATTACTACATGAAGAGGTGAACCAACCAGATTTTAAACTCAAACATTGATTCACAAAACTAGCATAATGATAATCGATACAATTTTACAATTTGAGTGTTTGACAAATGATCTCTACACCCAAAAGCAATCAGTTCATTCTAAGGTCTGAATAACTTATTGGGTAAAAACTCATCTAGAAGTTCTATGCAGTTAATTATCAATCTAGCCCAAAGTTCAAATTTTTGGCCGATTATGATTGTCACTGTTTTTGGTCAGCTGCACACACGACAATTTAGGTAAATTAGTAGACAAGATGAAACCACATGTGAATTTTGATTGGATGGAATGGGACAAGGAAAGAGCACAATGGAGAGAATAACGAAATAAGCTAGGTAATGGAATGAGTTATTACATTCCATGATCACATTGGGTTGGTTTGTAGGAATGGGATGAAATTTCATTTGGATTTTGTATTATACGCAAATATAATGTGTAACTTAAAGTCAACAATATACGCCATTTCAGATAACCAACACCTTTTTTATTTACATATATACAAAATTAAACATAACACAAGCTCATAACAACCCATATAAGATTATAATAAAGATATAATTATAGTTACTAGTTAATTTAATATATAAAACAACTTTATTAAAATTAAAAATAAAAAAAAAACCTTGTATCGATAAAAATTACATAAAAACAAAACTTGGTATATATTGTCATTACAAAAACACCCCTTAAGTAAGGAATGAATTAAAAAAACGGAAGGAAACACATTTCTTCAAGAATGGCCAATTCCACTCCATCATACGGAAACAAAAATGTTGGTTTAATTAAATTTGTTTAATAAATAAGCTATAATTTAATCCAAATTGGTGATATTTTCAATAATAAAAATACATATATAGAAATGGTTTATATTGCAACTGTCCATCTCCATTCAATGATGAAATGAAGCAACACACATCCCTATAAGGATTGAGTTGGCGAAAAGAAACAAATGACATTTCTTCAAGAATTCCATCCCATAAAAAAAGCAAAAAAATGGAATAAATCATTCCATTCCTTCCTTCCTCAATTCTACCATGTCAAGCACATAATAGTAATGATTGGTAATAAAAAGAGAAAATTCACATGCACCGGATAAGCAATTTATAGCATAGACAAGAGCAAAAAAAAAAAAAAAAAAAAACAATAGACAATACCTGTCAGCATCCTTAACAACCACCTCGATAAATTTTAAAAGCCGCGGAGAATACAACGTCAAATCAGCCTTGGAATTCTTAAGCACTTGCAAAATAGCTGAATATGCCTCAAAAATACTCCTCTTAAGCTGATTCCCATACTCCAGCATCTCCTCATCATCTACATCAATCTCACCACACAGTTTCACATCCTTTTGCATCATAAGCATAACTTTATCAACATGCATGCCAAAATTTTTCCCAACTGCAAGTGCCATGTCACCAAAACACGAAAAAATTGGAGGCTTTACAGGATGAGAATCGTCCCTAGAAAGATTCTCAAAAAGCAGTTCCATGATGTCATCACAATAAGATAACATCTTGTCACCCAATGCCCTGCATATATCACCAACCACCCCAACAGAAACAATACGAACTTGATGATTATCATTCTGAAGACCCATTTTCAAATATTCATAAAATTGCGGCATGTAGTCCTCGAATTTTGATCCAATGGCGTACGCGAGTGCACCAGTAGCCAGCATAGTTTCTGTGTGTTCTGTTGAGCTTTCACACTTGAAGACTTTGATAAGCAAAGGCATTATCTTGTCAGCAGCTTGGAGTATAAATGATTTTGTTTCCTCCATGCTGCCAAGTTTTCGAATGATAATCATCAAGTTTTCGAATGATCCCCTGCAAGACACCACACAGTAAGGCTCGTAGGTCTCCTTGCTTTTCTATATCTTTTGATGAGATTTGACTGAGTTTGGATATCATTTTAAGGTGGAGGTCTTTTATGATTTGAGATGTTTTTGAGAGATCTGAATGTCTCACAACCGCACTCAGTGTCTCATATGCAGCAGATTGCAGCTGCACGTCGGTTGTCTCAGCAGTTGCGATAAGTGAAGTTGTGATGTCAGCAAGACAGTGGGTCAACATAGACGACTCGCCTTTAAAATCTTCATACCCTTTAGCAAAATGATATATAGCCCCACAAACCATGTAAGCAACATCAGATGATTCGAGACATTCTAGAAGGAAGTAAATGATTCTTCTAAGGTGACCGGATGAAATAGCAAAACTAGTGGCTGGTTTGTGTAATACCTCCAAAATACGGCTTAAAGTCCATACAATAGTGCCTTTCACATGACTGTTTTCATCTTTCCAAGCAGTAAGCAGTGAAGGTAAAACAACTGAGACCCTAGAGGACATCCTTTCGGCACTTGGACCTTCAAGAATGGTACCCAACACATATGCGCCGACCGCACGAGACACCCCATCTTGCTTTGAAAGTTTTTCTTGAACAAAAAATATAACTAATCGGACAATGGAATTCCCTAAAATTCTCGCAATAAGACCAAGACATGTTCCCACTGCCATTGACAAGTCCCCGATATCCTTTCCATCTTTCTTCGATAAAGTTTCTAGAAGCAGTGGAACTAGTGTACTTTTATACTTTTCTATGAAACGAAAATGAGGATATGAAACCCCACTTAGCCTAATCTCTTCATCGCAAATACAAATCCAAAACCAAACTGCTTGAAGAGCAATGTTTTCTTCATCTTTAAAAGCCTTTGATGTTAACTCAAAAAGGGCTGACATGTAAGGCTCCATGAAATCATAGTAAGCTGATGCAACTGACACAAGGCACTCGAAAGCAGCTTTTCTGATCTCGGCTTCTGTGGCCATAGCTGTTTCACACAACATGCTTATGATGTAATCCCTATAAGTGTTGTCTTTAAAAAATGTCCGTGCGAATTCAAGTGCCTTGTTTAAAGCTGTGGCTGCAGCTACCCGAACAGACTTATGTTGGGCGACATCCATGCCTTTAACTACAGCTAAAAGGACAGAGTTGGCTTCAACTTGGTCAAGATCATCATAAGATACTCCTTCACAGATGCATCCAAGTGACTCCAAAGTTGCTTTCTTTAAATTTAATGATACTTTTTTGGTCATGTTTCCAAGTAAACAACTAAGGAGTTGATGCCATTCTTTACTTGGTTCTATGGAAGCAATTTTGCCAATTACTAGGGCTGCAGTCTGGCCTGCTTCAGAAATTGATGAACCGAGGGTCTTTAAGAGTAAATCTTTGATTTGGAGTCTTTTTAATTTGTCAATTGACATCCATGCGCTTGCATCCAAAGAGTCTTTGAGCACAATACCCGCCGATCTACGGGACTCCGGAGGTTTACCATCATCGGAGAGTTCTTGTGACAGAGATAAAAGAAGTCCAGCAAGGTTTTCCTTTTTTAATTGTGTAAGTTGCTGTGACGTCTCATATTCCATTGCATCTGATGATCCAAAAGATTTTAAAAGCTCTGTAATGTCCATATCCAACTTCTCCTATTAAAAAAAAATAGCAAGAACTAAAATCAATCTCTTGGTTCCATAGTTTCTTTTCCACAGATAACAAGGGGGTAAAAAAGAAGCGATACGATAACATCAAAGAGTAGATTAAGATCTGTGAGTAAGCACAGACTAAACAACCATCAAGTCCAACATACAAACAAACCCTATGCATGGACAACTCCAATCAGTAAACATAAATCTTTGCAAAACAGAACAAGACAAAACCTCAACTGAGCTTATATTTGTTGTTCAAAAATTAAAACTAGAATAAACCATGATCTCATAGTAGAAGATAATCAAAAAATTATACCTTAAACATCTGAAGACAACAGAAGAAATTTCAAGTGCCGCACAGGCCGAAATGAAAGAAAAGTTTGACAGAGAGAGAGAGAGAGAGATAGGCGTGTAGTTCAGAGAGAGTCTTTTGAAGATTATATATTTCGAATGACTGACGCCCTGTTCTCGTGTTTTAAAAAAAAAGGAATGGAAGAGAAAAGAAGGAAAGGGAAAGGGGAAAAATTGATTATCGGTGTTCTTGAGTTGGAACAAAAGTTATGTTCTCAAGTTGGAAGGAAAAGAAAATGACATTTACATTTTTGCACATCATTGGTTAATATATAGAAAAAGCAACATGTTTTAATAAGCAAGACCATGTCAAAAGTTAGCATCAACACCAACAAATAACAATGCTCAGATCCCTTCTTGAACCCAGAAACCATGACAAAAAAGTTAACATCAATTATAAGAATAAATGGGATTAGCGTGATGTAAGCAAAATTACAAGTATTTCTGTTGCACACATATAATAGATTAAACCTTAACCTACATCTTGCTGATAGTTCTATTACCCACTAATCAATCCAGGTTTCAAATTCATCCCATAACTTAATTGACTATAGATCATAGCCCTTGTTCTAGAAAAAGAGCTCCATTTTGACCTAGAATGTCAGACAGATTGCTTTGGTAGTTCTATTAGTATTTATAACTTCTCAATGAGCAATTGTTCGACTTTATATAGCATATAGCAAGCACTGAAAATAGGCTAAAGTTTAATCAAATTGCAGTAGCTTCGAATCAATGTTGCATTTAACAAGTAGTGATTATGACATCGTAGCTATTCCGGATGACCCGATGAAGCATGACAAAAAGTCGCAGATTGTAAACAAATGAACAGGCAACTTACGAATACTATTGGAACCCGACTTGTTATTCACTTCCCAAAAAAAGAAAAAACCTAGACATCAAAATTTGATAAGAACCCCTCTTCCCACTCCAACGGATGACATTCATACGCAAATACAAATATCTAAATAAAAAGGAGAGACAGATACGAAAATTTAGCGACAGGTTTACCTATTGCGATGATGAATATACCGATAGAATCGTTTCACGAGAGCTCTGAAGCATTTGTGGGATGGCGTTTGGTTTGAGGATGGATAAACGAAAAGGGCGGTGAGGTAAGAAAATATTGGAAAACCGGCAGAAGACCAAACTGCCCGATATCGCTGGAGTTTTTAACCACTTTCTCTCCTAATAAAAGAGTAAATAATTTGCCACATGGCCTTTCCTTATAGCTTCTCCTATTAGTTTGCTGCATAGAGTGCCACGTGGCCTACAACTTCTCCATATTGTTTTCCCGCTCAATTCTTGCTTCAACTTATCTCTTTCATAGCAACCGATGATTGCTGATTTTTTGCAAAAGAAATCAATTCCGATCAGCTATTTTAGGCAACAATTACTCAATTACGTGATTTCTTGGCAATGATATCAATTTATCCGATTATTTGAGGTAAGAACTCAATCAATTCTATGTAATCATAAATCTACAATTAATCCTCTCTAATCTTGAACCGATTCTGCATATATGACTTTAAAGACCTCTCCAATTTTGTTTTTATCATTTTCCAGGTGCGTAGGTTTGGATCTGAAGATGGGAAAACTAAATCAGGTTGGAGAGTTTTCATGGAATTATGAACAAATTACACCACTTTTTTAGCGCTTCGATATTTAACTACTTCCATCATATACCATTGATTCGAGTTCTCTCTCTGCCAAAACCTAATCCAGCCACCACCACTCTTCCTCTATCGCTCTAATGAATTGTTGCCGGTGTGGCAAGAAAACTTATTAATCTTCCATTTTATTCTGCATCCAACGTTGGTGAAGGTGTGTTTTATTTCATCGTATTTGATTGTAAAATCAATTGCATCTTTCTTGTGGCTTCAATACCAACACAAAAATAAGGGGCTGTTTGGTTCGTTGGAATTCGAGGGAATTCGAGGGAATTGGAATCCAATTCCTTCGAATTCCTGCGTTTGGTTCAAGTTTTTTATGAAGGAATTGGATTCCAATTCCTTTGAAATGGAGGGAATGAATTCCTTCAGTGGATGGAAGGAATTAATTCCTTTGGAGGAAGGAATGTGCAAGATTACCATTATACCCCTTCCATTACCTCACAAATTGAAACCCTCTACCACCACCCACCACCACCGCCACCACCCCCACGCACCCACCACCACCACCCACCACCCATCGCCGCCACCACCACCACCCACCGCCGCCACCACCATCGCCACCCACCACCACCACCCACCGCCGCCACCACCATCGCCACACCACCACCACCACCACTACCCACCGCCATCCACCACCACCACCACCACCACCACCTACCGCTACCACCAACCACCGTCACCCACCGCCAACACATGCCACCGCCACCATCACCACCACCTACCGCCACCACCAACCACCGTCACCCACCGCCACCACATGCCACCGCCACCATCACCACCACCACCTACCGCCACCACCAACCACCGTCACCCACCGCCACCACCACCACATGCTACCGCCACCACCACCACCACCGCCGCCACCACCATCGCTACCCACCACCACCACCATCACCACCACCATCCACCACCACCATCACCACCACCTACTGCCACCACAACCACCGTCACCCACCGCCACCACATGCCACCGCCACCATCACCACCACCACCTACCGCCACCACCAACCACCGTCACCCATCGCCACCACCAACCACCGCCACCCACCGCCACCAGCACCACATGCCACCGCCACCACCATCACCACCACCACCCACCGTTACCATTCACCACTAGCAACAAGTTATATAAAAAGTAAATATTATACAAAACACAATAAGGGCAAATTTGTCATTTACATGGATTCCAATTCCATTTCCTGACAACCAAACAGAAAATGGAATTAGATTCCAAATCCATTTCCAGCCAACCAAACAGAATATGGAATTGGATTCCAATTCCTGATAGATTCCAATTCCTTGACAGATTCCAATTCCTTCAAAAACTTTCTGCGAACCAAACGCCACCTAAGGGTTTTAAGAAATCTTTGAATTCGTATCATATGGAACTTCGGATTTCTTCAAAAAAAATTCGGTTTTTGTTCAGTATGGACCTCCAATAGTCATTGTTGGTATTGTAAGAGTCGAAGACCGTTTCTCTCATTTTATTAGGTTCGTTTGGACAATAGCAATGACCATCTAGAATGTACATTTATTTTAGATTTTGTTGATTAGAGAAATTGAAGCTTATGATATGCCTTCACTTGAGGTTACGATGAACTACGATGAGAAGTGGCTGGAAATGGAATCTAAATATGAAAACTTGTCTCAACAAGTGCCGATATATGCCTAAAATCCTCGCCTCTTTTTTTCATTTATTTGTGTGTATATTACAATCTTACTTTGCTTCTGTATCTAGGATTATAGTTGGTTTATGATTTTAACAAAAAGATTCAAAAAAAATTGTCATGGAAGAATCCACTACCGAAGCAACATCTTTGAAAGAGGTAACTAACTTTTATGACATTGGCTTTAGATTTTAGAAAAAACCATTAGATTTAATGAAATACGAAAAAGACATTATAATTTGAAAACTCGAATGTTAAGACTGTTTGACAGTGGATATGTTCATGTTCTCCAGGCAAGTCTTGTAATTTTGTATATTTCTTTCTTGAAAACTCATGTTATGGTCATACGGTTAATGTTCTCAATTGTTGACTTTTTGACTTTCAGTTAATTGTGCGTAGTGTTGGTGCTGAAATTATCAGTGAAGAAATTTTGGCATCATCTGCAGGGGACCTCACGGTAATGAACAGCTGAGTCTAACTTTTCATTTACTTGCTTTTTTTAGTTTGCATTCGATACTCCATCGACAAAATTACATTTATATCCTCAGGTATGCTTCTGTTTTTGAGTCTTTAGTTGCTGGTTTGGCTGCTTGGTTGGGATTGATTTTGGTGCCAAGCTTCTTGCCTCACGTGCAAAATGTTTTGAGGTTCATATGCAAAAACCGTGTGTTACACGGTTGACAAAGATGTTTTATCAAAGATGTTATAAGCAGCACACTCCGAGCAAAATGATGCTTTATCAAAGCTTACCAGAATAAATAAAGTGCATTGCTATAATCATTTACCCTTTTATTCTAAATACTTTATTTCTGTCAGAGGACTCAATTGCAACTCAAGTGTTATTCTTTTTTTTTTTTCTCATTTAACCTAAGAAAATCAAGAATCAAATCAAAAGAAAGCCACCAATTTATCTTTTTTCTAATTTGGTGAATGCACACCAAATTTTGTTAAATAATAAAAATGTTAATTTTGTGGGTTTCTTTTGATTTGGTTCTTAATTTTCTTTTAGTTGTAGTTTTTTATGTTTGGATTTGTTTTAGTGTTTAAAAGGATTTTTTTTTTTTTTTCAGAATGGGGGGGACATTATTTGGGCACATGATCCTAGGATAGGATGAACTTACTATATTAGACTCCCAACATGGGTTGTCCTGCCAAAATCAAGAGACTCATATCCTGTTGTGGTACTATTCACTCATGATTTAGGGAAATAATCTAATTTTACGTTTACACGATATTAAAATTCTTAAGATAGTTGTATAGGGTTCTGGTCGGTGTACAATCACTCGAAGAGATCACAAAAACACCAACAGTATCAAGAAGATTCAATGATTTCTTAAGGTTGCTTGCTGTTGTAAGTACATTATCTTTTCTTGTATGTAGGCATTTTGGGGTATTGAGATATGTTTCATATTATTTTTAATTTGATTTTTTAGGCTTAGGAAAGCATTTCCCAAAAAGAATCTTCTGCAGCACCACCAAAGGGACTTTTGCGGTTAAAAAGTCTAGCATTGCTTTGTGGATTTAATTGCTTCAAACTAATTGGCTTGATTTTATTATGTTTTTATTTGTATTTTGACATTGGTAATATGCAGTAATAGATATATATTTAAAAAATGTGAAGCTTTTGAACCAAAAGAAACAGCAGCAGGTATTTGTTTTGACTGTTTTGTCCCTCCCACATACGTGTGTGTGTGTGTGTGTGTAAATTTTTTTAGAACTTGATCTGGGTTTTGGTCACTTGGTGGTTTATTTTTATAAATATGCTATCATTAACTTAATATTACAAACGATTTGCTCAAGTGCTTTTGTAGTTTTCACAAAATGTGAGTCAGACCCATTAGATAATGGATGACGAAAGGTAAGGAGATGCATTTGTTGAGGTATTTTCATTATGTTCTATAATAAGGTGAATGTCACTCTATAAATGTTTTAAATTTTCAAAATAAATTGTTTTTGTAGGAACTTAGTGGTGGCAACATCCTTTCCATGTGTAATGGTGGTGGCTACAAGTTCCATGTTGCTGGGAGAGAGGAGGGCATTTACGTCCTTATTGCAAACTGGGAGTGAGTCCCAATTGTGCCATTTTGGATGAACAAAAATCATGATTTCTATCTAATTGGATCAGTTTGAATAAGATTTTTAGGGCCCTTTTCATGATAAGGGCGTTTACGTCTTTTACATGGACAATAGATCAACGAGTCCTTATTGTACCTTTTTGGATCGAAGATCAAACTGTAATGTTTGTCCCATCGGATTGAATTGGAAAACCTTGGTATCAATTATTTTAGATGGGGTATTCTTAGCCCTGATTGATGATTATTTGCCCACTAGACTTAGCCGAAACTACTACCATACTGTCATACATATATGACATGTAAACAACCACCACATTTTTTTAAAATTTAATATAAAATTTCCTGCAAATGCTTCCGATTAGCTCAAAACCGTAATGAATATTGAGATGATTTATGGACGGTTTCCTATTGATTTATGGTCTGCTTTGAGACGATTTCAAACTTGACTAAACATATTAAGTTTTAAGAGTAATTCTACTAACCCAAATTAACTATGTTTACAATAAAAGTTGGTCGTTTCTTAAAGTTTGTTAAAATAATCATACGTATTAAAGTTAGTATATGGACAAGATTTTGATAAGTAGTTGTTTTACGTAATAAATCAGAATAAAATGTTGATTAAGTCATAACGAAAATAATTTATAATAGGTAAAAGTAATTGAAAAATCTCAAGAGAAATAAATTTAATTTAATAACTTAATGAGTAAATTAAAAATATGATCCCCACGGTATAATATAACTTTGTGTTTCATTCAAGGGCAAAGTGTTATCTAAAAAAATAAAGAAGTTAAGTTAACGTTTAGTTTATTAGATTTAGGATATATTAATAACTATAAGAGAAAATGTAAAAGAAATGAATGTTTTTTGGATCATCTAAACAGATTTCAAAAAAAATCATTTTTTAAAGTACGGTCCTATCAACGAACTTTTTTGGAAATTAAAAATAGCATTGGACATTTCAAAAAAGTTTATTAATAACGTCGTACTTTTAAAAATATGACTTTTTTACGAAAACTTTTTAGATAATATGGAAAAAAATTATTTGTTTTACATGAAAGCTCATTTATATAGGACATTTTTCTGGAAAAAAATATCGATTTTTGCAATAAATATCGATGTTTTTCTTAGTATATAAGTTTTTTTTTATCTGTCAACCGTGTAACACACGGGTTTGTAACCTAGTTGTCTTTTAAAAAGGTATTTACCGGATACTTGTAATTTGAAATTTATTTACTAAATAATTGTTTTTAAATAAAAATTAAGAAAACCTAATATTTCTAGTGATCCTTGACATCGTCGCAGTCGTCGATGTGGTCAAAAATACAAAATTAAATACCTTACAAGCTCACTAGCTAGTGGAAGTAAGGGTCAAACCGTGGAGTCAATGGTTGCAATCTGTGTCAATAAATAACCGTTCTATAGTGTCACTCTATAGATGGTGTCGATCCATACACGCAACGAAATCCAAACAATACGAAAATTACCGAAAACATAAACTTGCAACTAATAACTACTTGAACCATAAATCTCAATCAAACCAACCAATACGTTCTGATCCCGAGGTATACTCAGAAAATCAGCAACGTCAAAATATAAACGAAATAATAAACGACAACGATTAAAGAACCGAAATCGAAACCGAACGATAAAAGTAACCGAATGATTGCATTCAAATAAAAACAGTATCGAACCGAATGTTTCTGACCTCGGACTGAAAATCGGATTCTACGATCCAGAATCGTTGAACACGCGTGATAACAAATACCGAAAAACACGAAAATAAACTAAAACTACGCAATTACCAACTATCGATCAATGAAATATGAAAATACGAGTCGAAGAAGCCTGAGTTCCACTCAAAGGTCGGGTCTTCGCTCCCGAATCACGAACCGGATGCCTCTATTTATAGTTGCGAAAAATGACAGGACGCGGCGCGCAAGAGTCAAATCCGCGGTGTGTCCTTATCTCTAACCCCGATGTTCACACTTTGAATTTCAAATCTCTGATCCGATACACACGATTAATTGCGGAATACTAATCGTGTGATAATCAATAAACAATAAAACAATATGAAAAACAAAAAATCGAATGATCTTCAAATGCACACTTTGTATTAGACAAAAGTCAAGTACATAATATCACCACCAACATCAAAATCGTGTTCACCCTTGTTCCCCCCAAACTCGTGATCAGCCAACTAGCACCAAACACGCCTAAGACACCCTTTTATATGCTGGACCCACAAAACAAGCCCATTGCACCCTGAGCCCAACTATACATTTAAGCCCATAGCCCAAACACACCTAAAGACTATTAGACAAAGCATAAACCACAAAATAAGGCCCAACAATCTCCCCCTTGGTTTATTGCTATCTAGTCTTCGGGATAAATCTACAAGATGCACATCTGCATCCTTCAGCGCCCCTGCCCAGTACCTTTTCTCGACAATCTTTGCAGCCATTCCTGTAAAAGGCTTGGCTGCTACTTCAAACAATGGATTCTTTGTCATGATCCATGTACACGATAGCCTGTGAATGTCTCTTTCACCAAATTTCAGCAAATCCTTTGGATCAATCAGGCGAATCTGATTGTTCTTCAATTTAATCACAACAATAGCAGTATTAGGGTCGTACACCCAAAATTCCATGCTGTCAAGAGAACCGTCTGGTATAGGCTTAGATATAGTTATAGACTTAACTTTATCAGTGGGAAGCCACATGACATTCATCATTGGTTTATGCATATGAGGGTCCTTGACACCTTTGGCTTTCTTTGTAAATGAAGAGGTAGTCTTCATCCCTTCAAAATTCTTCTTGACTTGATCTTCTAAAAATCTCTTGAGAGACCAGGCCAATGGGTCATTTGTTGGATTGTGGAAAGGAGCTTGAGCAAGTTCATGTTGGATTAGGTGTCTAAGCCATGACTTATAAATTGTATTTATCTTATTAATTGAAGCAAAGTCCATTTGGGTTGCCCTCACAGTTAGAAGTTTGGTATAGAATTCAGTAGAGAGAAAGGTTGATTTATTAAATGTTTAATAAATCAATAGAAATAAAATAAATAGTTTATTAATATATTAAAGTGATAATATATTAATTAGAAACTATATTAATTAATTAGAAATTCATCTAGAATTAATTGGATTTAATTTAGTGATTAATTTAATTAATTAAAAGTGCAGGGACTGGTTTTGTAATTATTTAATAGTTGAATAAATGGCCGGCCAGTGGAAGCTCAAAGCTGGCGATATTTTGTGGAGCCTCCACATAATCTCGAAACCCTAATTAGGGTTTTAGATGCTTGGTCCAAGTGGGCAACAGACTTGTCCATTAAAGGGCTCCTCTAGGGTTTTGGCTGTGCCACATGGAGGCTATAAATAGGGAACCCTGGGGAACCCTAATCCTGTGCCACCTATCACTCTGCCTCTCTGGAATTCTGTCTTCTCTTCCATTTCTTGGGTGTGATCTCATTTGAGGCAAGACATTTGTGTTGCTGGCTTCAAGAAGAAAATCAAAGGTTGGTTTTTCTTATTTTAATCTTTAGAATTTAATTGTTGGCCTTAGGAATTTTGTTATATGTTCATTGATAGAAAAGCATAGATCCTCATCTTAGGTTGCATGTGAACTTAGGATTATTAGTTCATTGATTGCTAAAAACCTTTCAGTGGTATCAGAGTCTGTCTTGTTTTTATTGTGAATTGCTATAACTGCTTTTGTGTCTAAGGGTTTTTGCAAAAAAATAAAATAAAACCTTGGAAGGCCTTGTCAATTTTGGTTGCTAGGGTTTTAGAAACCCTAGCCTCCACCCCCCCCCCCCCCCCTTTGGCGATTTGCATGCTAGGGTTTTAGTAGGTTGTTATTTTTGGTCATTGTGATTAATTAAATAACTGGAAACATTAATCCCTTTACATGCAATTTTCGAGAATTAGGGGATTGAGATAGGTAAATAAATTTGATTAATTTTGTGATGCCTATCTTTATTTAATTAATTTAATTGATTGTTTAATTAAAATATAAATTAAATCACTTAAAGATTTAAATTTAATTTTCGAAATTAATTGTTAATTTGCGAAAATATTAAAATATTAAATCTAAAATATTTTAAAAAGTTTAAAATACATCTTATATATTTTATGATTAATAGTTAATATTTTATATAAGATAAAATTGGTTAGTCTTACCGTTAGTAGGCCTCATTCACAAAACTGTCCTATAAAGAGGGTATAAGGCGACTGCCTATAAAATGGTAGTCTAATGGGTGTCCACTCTCACCCACCGCTCTCCTGGTCAGTCGAGTGTCATTAGCCGAACGGGTTTGATATGATCGCTTAATTCTCATTAAAAGTATAATTCTATAATTGAAAGTACTAGAACAATTCATATAAATCCCAATCTAGTTACTTTAGGAAAAATGTGAATCGATGCTAATCCATGAAATTGCACATTGCACTTTATGAAACATTGGTGGAGCGTGTGTGGTTAACCGGCACACCAATAGGGGTTCATAAAGAGTTGCGATGGGTTTCTCGATCTTACCATTGTTGATGGAGCGTGTGTGGTTAACCGGCACGTCAATTAGAGATGGTAATTGATTTCGAGAGTAGCAAGCTAATTTGCACGGTTATTCACACCCGATTTGTGATCCTTGGTATCCCAGTCACAAACAGTGGGGCATATCCGAGATTAAAACATGCTATTGAACAGTTCAATAAATCTCAAAAGAAACTAGGAATTCCATTATAATATGATTATTTTTCCGCGGTGGAATTGACTGAATCGTCATTCGCCTACCTTTATAAAATTTACAATAAGATTACGACATCCCTCTTCTATATTGTGAATTGTTATAGTTGGGTCCTAGCCTTATTATTATATTTGGGTTAATATTAAGGATTATATATGTATCTAATTAAAAAATACTTTCTTTTATAGATGTCTTCCGTTGATCAATCCGTTCCCCACTCAAACTCCAGTAACGTCACTTCAATCTTGTCATTGTGTTCCAAAGTGACATTGGATGGCACTAACTACAATGACTGGATAAAAAACATCAAGATGGCTTTGAGGTTGGAGAACAAGGAGTATGTTCTCGACACTAAGCTAGTTGATGTTGACCCCGATACAGCTACTCCCGAGGAAATTGCCTCGTACTAAAAACACACTGATGATGCGACCAAAGTGGCCTGCATCATGATTGCTACCATGAAACCCGAATTGAAAAGAATATATGAGGACTACTGGCCCTACGAGATGCACAAGGACCTTGCGGAAAAGTTCCGCAAGCAAGCGCATGTCGAAAGGTGCGAAGTGGTCAAAGCATTCACGAATGGCAAGCCTAAGGACGAAGAGTCTGTCTGCACTCATGTGCAAAGGATGCAAGGTTACGTGGATAGGCTTAGAAAGCTAGGTACGCCTGTTGATGAGGAGTTGGCCGTTGACATAGTGCTTACTCCTTACCAAGTTCTTACGACCAGTTCACACTGGCTTATGTAACGCCCCAAAATTTGAACCTTTTTTTAAAGCGCATTAACACCAAAAGTGCATTAACGCCAAAAGCGCATTAACGCCAAAAGCGCAATAGCGCTAAAAGCACAATAGCTGGTGTAGTATTTTATAAAACTCGGTATTGAAAAATCTCATATTTCGAAAACCGTGTTTCTTTATAGAACAAAATTGTCAAGCTTTAAAAACTTTTCTCATGACCTCGGTCATGTCTTAAAAATTTGGTCCCAACATAAACCATTTAGTTGTAAAAAAATGTTTATACAACTTCGGGGGTTACAACTTCATATCATACAAGACCATAGGAAGCAAGTTAGGATTACAAACCGTTACATGAGCTACAATTCGCTCCATCTAAAATCTCAATATTCTCGAGTCATCTAGCTGCTTCTATCTCTCGTGTCTAGAACTTGGGATACATGGCATAAAATAAAATACGTAAGACAATAATGTCTCTTGAGCTACATGGGTTTGGACACAAAACATTTATAAACATAACATATATCATTTTCAAAACCTTTGTAATCAAATCATTTGATAACACTTGCTTTTAAAATATTTATAACTGAAACGTATCATTGTTTTGCTTTTAAAGCCTTTCATAAGAAGTTTGTCATTATAAAACTTTCATTACTTAAACTTGACTAGTGTTCAAACCTTTATAAATAGTTTTCATATAATGACACTAGATGTCAAAACCTTTCATACATCATATAAAAATATTTTTCTTTCAAAGTCTTTTTAACCATCAAGTAATAAAGCTTGTAAAGCAATGCTTTTCTTTTTCTTTCTTTTAGTTTGACTGGCATTTGAACATGATAGTATTTTTATACTTAGGGCCTTAATCACTCTTGGTGATACCCCAAGTCTGGACTGAGATGGTTAGAACATAATCAAACCATCTTAGCGTCATATCACATGCTTTGACTGGTATCTCAACATGCGTGCTTTTTATACTTAGGGCATTAACCCCAAGTCTGGACTAGGATGGAAAGAACATAATCAGTCCACCCTAGCGTCTTATGCTTTTAGGACATCTACTTCGCGAAGGGGTTGGTACCACCCCAGTAGACTCCTCTGAATTCCCTTGTGGGAACGTCATCCCCCGGGTACAAGAACATTTATATTACTTCATATTGTTGTGCATTTCATATCATAATACCAGTCCATTATAAACACATTGAGGCTAAATGCCAAAACTTTCTTTCACAACATTCGTAAGGCTAGATGCCCAAAACTTTTTTTCATAACTTTCATAGGCTAAACGCCCAAACATTCTTTCAAATCATTATGTAAGACTTTTATAATCATGACATAGATAGATAAACTTGCACATCATTTCTTATTTAAAAGTCATATAAAACAATATAAACATTTTTCCATGTACCCCATAGTGGGAAAAAGCCACATGTACTCACCTTAGTAGCTAGGTACGTCTAGCTACACTAATCCACATAACTCTATCATTTTGTTGCTTCTAAACGTCCTTCAATCTCTATTAATCTAATAGAAGATTGGAACATATTAGACAACTAAACATATATCATGCGTCTCATCATTCTTGACTACTACTAGTCATTATCTAATTCTATTCTAATGGTTAAGTATGACTCTTAAAGCATAAGAACCATTTTGGACAATTTTACTCTTTTTGTCTCATTTTGACAACTTAGTCCAAAATTCGTGTAAACTCTTGTTTAAGCCATTGTTATATAATCCAACAATGTACCAATAGTTTTAGGACATGTATAAAGCTTCATAGAACCTTTTAATCCATTTTGCGTTTCGGCACTTTTTGACCGTTTTCTCATTTAGGCATCCTACTTTGCCTAAACGTGTTTTTCTCGGGTTTTAATATGAAATTTTAGTAACTTTCAACTTTTTACATCTTTTTAAGCTTATTTAAACAGTTAGATGTCAAAACATCTTTCATTTTACTCATCTAGATCATTTTAGCCAACTTAAACCAATAAAGTTTCTAAAAGTATAAACCATTGTAAAAACAAGTGATTTTACGGTTACTTGATGAAAATACGCCCTTAATACTTCATAATTGTCATTTAGACTAAATTTGATGTTATTGTGAACACCACTTTAACACATACTAAATTTTGTCCCATAAAGGGTGGAATTCACGATTCCATTCCAATTTGCAAAGTTTTCATCATCTTTATCAAACATACAATCCATCTCACTATTCGACTCATACTTGCTTATTATGTTGAAATAAAGATCGCATTATTCTTTTACTAGTGCTTTGAAAGCCATTTATATAAAATCATAAAAATCATAATATAAAGGTGTGAACTTTGGTATATTTAACTCATAAAACAACATATATCGAAAACTACTTCCAACTTGCCACATACATTGAAACTTTAATTCATTATTCAAATATAAAAAATCCGTCCAACATGAAAAGCTTCACTAGCTATTAGCCATAAGCTTGAAATATCATTCAAACAAATTACCAAGTTAATTCCATCGTTTCATCGATCCTTTATATATCAATTTCACCATAAGTCTTAAAGTTTCACTAAGATGAACACAAAAATCTGTCCAAACTTCAAAACAACTCATGTGTTCATGATTCTTGAAGCCAAAATGTGTTAGATATCGAAAACCAACTTCAAATCTAACATGCATGCAACTATTTCGGTATAACAAACTAGGTTCCAAGGAATCAACCTTTACCTTTCACTTTCTTGTCCAAGATCTGAAGTCAAAGACGTGTTCTTGAACTCATAACCTAGTATGATCAGAAAACCACACCCCATTCAAACATGCATGAACAAAAATTCGGATTTGATAACTAGGGTTTTCTAGAATCATTTATACCTTTGAGTTTCTAGTCCAAAATCCCGAAATCAATAACCGAATATAAATTTTCTGCACAAAAAATCGGAACTTTAGAACTTCTTCTCGACCACCGGCCACCACTGAGGTTTTTCGGCGGCTTGCTGCCGCCATTGATCTTCTCTACAGAAGAAGTATGCTGCTATCACTACCATCTGCTTGATAGGATATCTTAATAGTTTTAGTCTTTAGTTTTCAAAGTCACATGCTTTTCATGAGACTTGGTCTACGAATAATTAGCCAGTAGAATAGGTCCTATTTTACTTTATTAGCTCCTTCTTTTTAGTAGCTTCTGTTTCTTGTTAATGGCTATATAAGCCTTTTACTCTTTCAATAAAGTATCGAAGCATTCCCCTGCAATCTTGTTATATTTGATTTTCTTCTGTACAACACTTGGTATCAGAGCAAAAGACCTGGTGTGAGAGTGAAGGGAGAAGAAGATCAGTAAACACGAGTGAACAAGAGTAAGCACGAGTGAAACCAGAGATGTCAAATGAAGGGCAGAACCTGTTGAGCATTCCGAAATTTGACGGAGACTACGATCACTGGAGTATGCTAATGGAGAATCTTCTTCGGTCGAAAGAGTGGTGGAATCTCATTGATCCGGGTTATAAAGAACCAACAGCAGGATCAAAAGAGACAGATGCTGAGAAGACGGCAAGAGCAGAACTGAAGATCAAGGATCTTAAAGTTAAAAATTACCTGTTTGCAGCTATTGACAAAGGTGTTTTGAAGACAATACTCCAAAAGGAAACATCTCGGGACCTTTGGGAGTCAATGAGGATAAAGTTCCAAGGAAATGCAAGGGTTCAAAGATCACAGTTGCAGGCACTTAGACGGGAATTTGAAATACTGGAGATGAAGGATAGTGAAACGATTACCGACTACTTTGGTCGTGTAATGACAGTTGCCAACAATATGCGTAACAATGGAGAAGCTCTGCAAGACAAGCATATTGTTGAAAAGATACTACGTACTCTCACCGAGAGATTCAACTACATTGTGGTATCCATTGAAGAGGCAAAAGACATAGATTGCTTAAGTGTAGATGAACTCCAGAGCTCCTTAATTGTGCATGAACAGAAATTTCGAAGGACGACGACAAGGGAGGAAGAACACGTACTAAAGATGACAAATGAGGAGAGAAGTTCCAGAGGGAGAGGCCGAGGTCAGTTTGGTAGTAGCCGAGGTAGAGGACGGGGAAGGAATATGCTGAATAAGGAAGTGATCGAGTGTTGGAATTGTCACAAGTTGGGACACTTCCAATACGAGTGTCCTGACTTAGAAAAGAAAGCAAACTTTGCGGAGCTTGATAAAACAGATGAAGTTTTGTTGATGGCGTATGTAGAAGAAAACAAAGCAATACGAAGTGAAGTGTGGATTCTTGATTCAGGATGTAGTAATCACATGAGCGGCAATCCGGAATGGTTCTCAGATCTGGACTTGAAGAAAGATCTCAGTCACACCGTGAAGTTAGGAGACGACAGGCGTATTGGTGTTATAGGAATCGGCACTGTGCGAATGAAGGTGAACGGGATGACTCAGGTTATCTCAAACGTATACTACATACCTGAACTAAAAAGTAACCTGTTGAGTGTGGGGCAACTGCAAGAGAAGGGTATGGGTGTGTTGTTTCAGAATAATACTTGTAAGGTTTATCACCCAACAATGGGCGTGATTATGCAGTCACAAATGATTGGAAACAGGATGTTCCCTCTCATAGCCAACATGGAGACAAAACAACCCGCATGCTTACAGGTTCAGTCAGTTGATGAGGCAAATTTATGGCATTGTCGGTACGGGCACCTAAGCTACACAGGCCTAACAACTTTATCACGCAAGGGGATGGTAGAAGGAATGCCGAAAATTCAAACTCCAGAAAAGTTATGTACGAGCTGCCTGGTGGGAAAACAACATCGAGAAAGTTTTCCAAAGAAGAGTTTATGGAAGTCAACATGCAAGCTGCAACTGGTTCACTCAGATATATGTGGTCCGATTAATCCAATGTCAAACGGGAACAAAAGGTATATTTTAACCTTTATTGACGATTTTACACGTAAGACCTGGATATATCTTCTAAACCAGAAATCAGAAGCCTTTTACGCCTTTAAGATCTTCAAAATAGCCGTTGAAAAGGAAGCGAGTGCAAGTATACTTTGTTTAAGAACTGATCGGGGAGGTGAGTTCAATTCAAATGAATTCGCCACTTTTTGTAAGGAAGAAGGGATCGACAGACAACTAACGGCGGCGTATTCGCCTCAGCAGAACGGCATTGCCGAGCGTAAGAATCGTACAATTATGAGCATGGTATTATCGATGTTGGACGAGAAACAAATGCCGAAAGTGTTTTGGGCTGAAGCAGCAAACTGGTGCATTCACATTCTAAATAGATCTCCAACCGTAGCCTTAGAAGAAAAGACCCCACAAGAAGCTTGGAACGGCAACAAACCTAAGGTAAACTACTTTAGAGTCTTTGGGTGCTTGGCTCATATGCATATTCCAGGTCAAACACGAACCAAGATGGACGATCGAAGCAGACCACATGTGTTTATCGGTGTCAGCAAAGAGTCTAAGGCATATAGGCTCTTTGATCCAACAACAAATAAAGTGTCTATAAGCAGGGACGTTGTTTTTGAAGAAAATAAGGGCTGGGATTGGAAGACGGTTGTAGGAGCAACAAATACAGACATACTTACATGGGGAGATGATGATGACTATGAAGATGAGCATGATGAAGTTGAACCAGAAAATGAAAACGTTTCAGGAACAATGTCTGAAACATCACTATCTGAAAGTGATGTGTCAATAGAACCAGAACCCACAACACCAGAAGCTCCCAAAGGAAGGCAACATCGACCTCCCTCATGGATGTCAGATTACATTTCTGGGGAAGGACTTTCAGAAGACGAGGACGAGGACGAGGCTGTCATGATGATAGACGATGATCCTATGTCCTACCAAGAAGCTGTGGATAATAAGGAATGGAGAGAAGCGATGAAAAAAGAAATAGAGTCAATTGAAAGAAATGGTACCTGGACACTATGCACTTTACCACCGAATGCTACAGCAATAGGAGTGAAATGGGTTTTTAAAACAAAGTTAAATGAAAAGGGGGAGATTGAGAAACACAAGGCGAGACTTGTAGCGAAGGGGTATTCACAACAATACGGGATCGACTACACGGAGGTTTTTGCACCAGTGGCTCGATTAGATACCATCAGACTCATCCTGGCTATTGCAGCAAAAAACAAATGGGTAGTGTTTCAACTAGATGTAAAGAGCGCATTCCTCCAAGGAGATCTAAAAGAGAAAGTATATGTACATCAGCCTATAGGTTTCGTGAAACAGGGAGAAGAAAGAAAAGTTTATCTACTCCACAAGGCCCTGTACGGACTTAAACAGGCGCCAAGGGCCTGGTACAGTAGGATTGAGGCGTATTTTGTTCGTGAAGGATTCAAACGATGCTCTTCTGAACACACTCTGTTTACAAAAATGAAGGAGGGTGGTAAATTGCTAATAGTAAGTCTTTATGTTGATGACTTAATTTACAGGAAACGATAAGTCGATGATCGAAGACTTCAAACGTTCAATGATGCGTGAGTTTGATATGTCTGATCTTGGAAAGATGAAGTACTTTCTAGGAATAGAAGTAATTCAGAATGAGAAAGGAATCTTTATCTGTCAACGCAAATATGCTCGGGAGCTGCTGATTCGATTTGGAATGGAAAATAGTAATGTCAAGATCACAATTGTATAAAACACAAATATATCAAAATAACTCTTTGATTAATTGGAAATATTACTCAAAAACCAATTACATATATGTGTGTATATTGCTATGTGTTTGTGTGTCTCAACTGCTCTTGATAGTACACTGCATATATATTGCATAGAAAGCCACTTGCTTAATAATATCTAGATATCAATTGTCCACTTGACAATTGGTTGGTGGATCAAAAGTATCCACTTGACACTTAAGATTCCAACATTCACCCCCGAATCTCTAAGTGCTTCTAGAGACGACTTTGATCCCGATCATACTTTGCATTTCCTTGAACTTGGTTCGAGCCAACGGTTTTGTAAGGATGTCCGCCTTTTGTTCTTCACCAGGAATGTACTCAACCTCTATTTGTTCTTTCTCAACACAATTGCGAATGAAATGAAACCTTGTATGAATGTGTTTACTTCTTCCGTGAAAAACTGGATTCTTCGTTAGTTCGATAGCCGACTTGTTATCAACCCTAAGAACCACCTTCTCTTGCAGCTTGTTCATGATTTCTCCCAGTAAATCCTGAAGCCATATTGCTTGACAAGCAGCCGCGGTGGCTGCCATGAACTCTGCCTCGCAAGATGATAAAGCAACGGTATCTTGCTTTTGCGAACACCAGGTTATCGGAGATGACCCATAGTAGAAGATGTGACCAGTTGTGCTTCTTCCGTCATCTGGATCAACATTATGACTACTATCACTGTAACCAATAAGTCGTTTTTGTCCCATCCTCTCGTACTTGATTCCGTATCCCGTTGTTCCACGTAAGTACCTTAGGATGTGTTTGATTGCGTTACCATGTGATTCTCTTGGATTCTGCATATATCGGCTAATAACTCCAACCGCGTATGCCATATCGGGTCTTGTTTGTAAGAGATATCTAAGACATCCTACCACCTTTCGATATTGTGTTGGGTCGATTTCGGGTTCATCTTCGGCCTTTGACAATTTTGTTCCTGGATCCATTGGAATGTGGGTCGGATTGCAATCATGTAAACCGGCTTCCTTCAGAATGCGTCGAGCGTATGCTTCTTGATTTACAGTAATCCCCGATTCATCCTGTTTGACTTCAATGCCCAGGTAGTAAGTTAATCTTCCAAGATCAGACATCTCGAAGTTCTTGGACATGTCAAATTTGAACCTTTTGATCATGTTCAAATTTGTACCTGTAACAAATAAGTCATCAACATAAATTGCTAAAATTAGCAAGTTAGATTCTTCGTTTTTCCGGTACACCGATGGTTCTTTCATGCACTTGTGAAATTTCATTCCCCTCAAAATCCCATCAAGTTTCGTATTCCATGCTCTTGGTGCTTGTCTAAGGCCATATAACGCTTTTAAAAGACGATACACCTTGTGCTCTTCGCCTTTCCTTATGTAGCCTTCCGGTTGAAACACATAAACGATTTCCTTCAACTCTCCATGTAAGAAAGCCGTTTTGACATCCAAGTGGTGAAGCTCCCATCCATTAGTAGCGGCTAAGGCAATGAGAAACCTGATGGTTTCAATTCGAGCTACTGGAGCAAATACTTCTTGGAAATCAATGCCAGGTTGTTGCACGTACCCTTTAGCGACCAACCTTGCCTTGTGTTTGTTTATGGTGCCATCTGCATTTTTCTTCAGCTTGAACACCCATTTGAGTCCAATTGCCTTTACCCCCATAGGCATGTTTACGAGAGTCCACGTATTATTCTTGTTGATTGAATTGATTTCCGCATTCATGGCTTTAACCCACTGTGGTTCTTTCTTCGCCTCTTCAACCGTAACCGGCTCGTCATTGGTTGCTAGGAGAAGTTCTTCAATGTCATCAACATAAAGTACATAATCTCGTAATCGAATTGGAAGATTCCTTTGTCTTGTAGACCTTCGGTGTTGGGTGTTGATGACCGGATTTGGTTGCTCAATGTCTTGAACCTGTACTCCGTCTTCAATTTCATGGTCTGATTCAATCGGTTCATTGTTTACATCGTTTTCTTGGTTGTTGTTCGCCATATTTTCCGGTAAATCCCATGGTACTATGAATGTTCCTGGTTCTTCATTGTCGGGTGTAGCTTCGTTAACCCAATTCCACCCTTTGGTTTCATTAAAAATAACGTCTCGACTCACGATTATTTTTTGTGTTGTTGGATTAAATAAACGATAGGCTTTTGTACCTGGTTCAGAACCAAGATGAACTAGTGGTCTTGATCTTGCATCTAACTTCTTGAGATTCACTGGTTCAACTTTTGCATATGCTTGACACCCAAAGATGCGTACGTTCTCCAAATTAGGTTTTCTTTTATACAGCTTCTCGTACGGAGTTGTATCACCAAGTACTCTTGTGTAAATACGGTTGATCAGGTTTGTGGAGTGTGTTACCGCTTCTCCCCATAGATAGTTTGGAACATTCATTGTCTTCATGATACTTCGTGTCATGTCCATAAGTGTTCTGTTTCTTCGTTCCACAATACCATTTTGTTGTGGTGTATATGGGGCGGTAAGATGGCGTTTAACTCCATTTATATCACAAAATGAATTAAATTCGAGCGAAGTAAACTCACCTCCTCGATCACTTCGAAACACCTTCAAAGACTTTCCGAGCTCATTCTCCGCCAAAGCTTTGAATTTCTTGAAGTGTAAAAACGCCTCACTTTTCTCTTTTAAGAGAAAAATCCACATATACCGTGAAAAATCGTCAATTAGTGTGAAAATGTACCGATTTTGACCCTTCGTTGACGGTGTTATCGGACCGCATAAATCACCGTGAACTAGCTCCAATGGTCGTGTTGCTTTGTACGTCGTCATTAATGGAAATGACTTTCTTGTTTGCTTGCCCACCAAACAAGACTCACATAATTGATTTTCACTATTAAAATGTGGTAACCCTTTGACTAGACCATTCTTGGACATCTTCTTCATAGACTCGAAATTGATGTGCCCAAGTCTTGCATGCCAACGCCACGTGTCTTCACTTAATCTTGAATGAAGGCAAGTAGGTACTCCAATAGGCAACTGTATTTTATAAAGGCGGTTTGAAGTTCTTTGTACCTTCATTAATAAGCAGTTGTCAGCATCATGCATCGTCAAATAGTTATCTTTCATCCGAATATCGCACCCGGCTTCAGTTGCTTGACCGAGACTGAAAATATTATTTTTCAGATCCGGAATGAAATAAATCTCCGTTATCAAACGTTGTTGGCCTGATTTTCCCTGGAAAATTATTGAGCCTTTTCCTTTGATCGCGACACTCGAATTATCGCCAAATTTTACTTTGCCGGTTATTCCTTTGTCGAGTTCGGAGAAAAATGAGCGATTTCCCGTCATGTGATTACTCGCTCCGTTATCCAAATACCACACATCATTTTCTTGTGAATTGTATCTAGATGGTATCACCTTCTCTTCGTTCAAAAATACGGTCTCATGTAAAAATACGGTTTCATTGGCATCATCTTGTTCGGCAAAATTCATTTCTTGGAATTTTTGAATTCTATCCGGACATTTTGATGCGTAGTGGCCCGGTTTATCACATCGATAACAAATTATTTTTGATAAATCCTTTTTCGCGTTTTGATTTGAGCCAAAACTGGAATTGGGCTGATTTTTAGCTTTGTTTTTATTGGAATTGGGCTTGGGCTTGTGGGAATTGGACCATGACCCATTATTTGACCCGGATCCGCCCGAATTGGAGCCACCCGACCCGGACCCGGAACCCCTTTGATTAAACCCGCTTTCAGCCTCCTTTCTTCCCCATCTTGTGTCGCTGCTTCTGTCGGACGAAAAAGAGGAGCTCCCCCCCCCCCCCCCGATCGATCCTCCTTGTGAGCCGTGACTACCGCCGGCGCCTCTCCTTCCGCCGCCGGTCGATCCTCCGCCGCCACGGGTGAACAAAGCCCTATTCAGTTCTTCTCCACCCTCGTCTCCCCGAATCCTTTCCTCATACGCCTTCAATCGGCCAACAACATCTTCGTAACCTACTTTGTTCAAATCGAGGAGCTGTTCGAGAGAAGCTACGAGGTGAATGAATTTTCTAGGTACTGATTTTAGGAGTTTTTTTACCATCTTTGATTCTCTAATTGCTTCTCCTAGGGCCGATGATTTTGAAGAAATTTCCGATAATTTTCCGGCGAAGGTATCGATTGAATCGGTTTCTCCCATCTTCAATCGATCGAACTCTGTGTTTAGGGTTTGGAGTCGAGCTTCTTTTACACGATCGGCTCCAACATGTCGAGCTTTGATTGATTCCCACAGGACCTTGGAAGAATCGATATCGCCGATTTGCATAATCAAAGCTTCGGGAATTGCTTGATAGATTAAACCCGTGGCTAGGTAATCTTTCTCTTCGTTCTTCTCCTCTCCTGGATCAATCACTGTCCAAGCCTTATGAATTTTTAGAACTATCTTCATTCGCAGGGACCATACCGTGTAGTTAGTGGAATTCAACATCGGACAAGAAACCGAAGTGGTTCCGACCTCCTTGATTCGTGTTTGATCTGGACCAGCACCACCCGAGCTTCCTGCTCCTTCTGACATATTTCACGGGTATGATTTTTCACAGCTTCGTAATCTTGCTCTGATACCAATTCAAGATCACAATTGTATAAAACACAAATATATCAAAATAACTCTTTGATTAATTGGAAATATTACTCAAAAACCAATTACATATATGTGTGTATATTGCTATGTGTTTGTGTGTCTCAACTGCTCTCGATAGTACACTGCATATATATTGCATAGAAAGCCACTTGCTTAATAATATCTAGATATCAATTGTCCACTTGACAATTGGTTGGTGGATCAAAAGTATCCACTTGACACTTAAGATTCCAACATAATGCAGTAGGTAATCCTATTGTGCCTGGAACAAGACTCTTCAAGGATGAAAAATGCTCAAAAGTCGATCCTACAATGTTCAAACAGTTGGTGGGATGTCTCATGTACTTAACTGCAACTCGTCCAGATTTGATGTATGTAGTTAATCTCATTAGCAGGTTCATGTCCTTCCCCACAGAAGATCATTGGAGTGCGGGAAAAAGGATACTACGATACCTTAAAGGAACGACTGAGCTTGGGATTCTATATAGCAATGAAGCCGTTACTGTTCTAAACTCATACTCGGATAGTGATTTTGCCGGAGATCTCGATGACAGGAAAAGCACATCCGGGTACGTGTTCTTGCTTGGAAAGGGTGCGGTGTCATGGTCCTCAAAGAAACAACCTGTGGTATCACTGTCTTCAACGGAAGCTGAGTACATATCAGCTGCTTTATGTGCAAGTCAATGCCTTTGGTTCAGAAATGTGCTTAGGGAGCTTGGTATGAACATGCATGGAGGAGCCATAATCAATTGTGATAACAACTCAGCAATCCAACTCTCTAAGAACTCTGTGTTTCATGCAAGGAGTCGACACATAGATGTGAGGTTTCATTTCTTAAGAGACCTAGTGAACAAGGGTATGGTGTTACTAAAGTACTGCAAGACACAGGATCAAATTGCAGACATCATGACAAAACCAATAAAGGTGGAGCAGTTTGTGAAGCTGCGAGAAATGCTTGGAATGAGTGAAGCATCAAAATTAAACTAGTTGCTACTGCAATCAGTTTAAAGGAGGGAATGATAGGATATCTTAATAGTTTTAGTCTTTAGTTTTCAAAGTCAAGTGCTTTTCATGAGACTTGGTCTACGAATAATTAGCCAGTAGAATAGGTCCTATTTTACTTTATTAGCTCCTTCTTTTTAGTAGCTTCTGTTTCTTGTTAATGGCTATATAAGCCTTTTACTCTTTCAATAAAGTATCGAAGCATTCCCCTGCAATCATGTTATATTTGATTTTCTTCTGTACAACACTGCTTTGATCTAAAGAGATCCGCGAACCACAGGGAGGGGGTAAAACGAGAAAGAATCCCGATCCTGCTGTGTTGTTCTCGTCGTCGGAAATAGTAGCACCGGCAGCTGCTACCATCCTCTCCTTCTCGACCCTCGTTCTCCCTCTTTCTCGATTTCTGAAATTGCCGCCTGTCTCGCCTTCCTTCTCCTTAAATCGCGATTTTCACACATACGAGAATGAACTGTGAGATTTGATTTCCGATTCACTCTTTCTCTCCTCCCTCAATCGCGTACTCTCTCTCTCTCTCGTCTTCGATTTTCGCGAATACACACACAATCGCATGTGTATGTATTATCTGCTTCTTTTTCGTTCCACCCCATCCCGATTTTTTTTTCTGATTGAAATCTTGATTCACATGACCTAGGAGAGATGCGCACACAGTATAAACGTAATACCCGGTTCTAGTTTCCTGATTTTGACTTGTCAACCAAAAGTTTCCAAAAATGCCCCTGATGTCTTTGCCTTGGTAAAAATTTTCTACATATAGCCTTATATTATCCTGAATTTCTCATAATCATATCTCACACATGTGACAACCGATTGTTACATAATTTATACCGTTAAAAAGGTGGGAATGAGCTTTATAACCTTCCCCTACTGACTTAAGTTTGAATCTAAATATATTTTCCGATATCAACCCTTGAAAATGACCCTTTGGTCATTTTTGTCACTTCTGAGTCATTTTAATTCCATCATAACTCCTTCGTTACAACTCCAATGACCCAAATCTTTTTTTACTATACTTTTGTTATCTCAAATATTACAAAAGTCATCTTGATGACTTTTGCCCAAATCTTTCTAGATTTTGAGATAATAATTTCCAAAGTTTGCACGATAAAATTTTCACTTTTGGTCCTTTGTTTCCCAAATTTGCTCTTATATCCTTAAAACAAATTTAAAGATAAAATAACACTTCGTATCAACTTAATAAAAAGTCTTAACGTATAAGTTCCATAACTTTCATCTTCTTTGACCTTTATGCCCATCCATAAAACGTTTTAAGCGTCAAATTATATCTTATACGCTTAAATAAAATTTTGGTTGTCATAGCTTATCATTTGAACAACTCTCAGACGTCTTTGGCTGAGTTGCATGGCATACTACAAACAGCTGAAAATAGGCTGAAGGGTAAAAGTGTACCCTCGGTGAGTCAGCCCGTGCTGGCTATTGGTCATGGCAAAGGAAAGAAAAGGAAGGGCCCTCCCAAGCAGAATTGGAGGGAAAAGGTTCAAGTCGGGTCATCCAGCAATGGCCCGAGAGCCAAGTCTTCCGGCATTCGCATGTCACGAATCCTAAAGATGCCGATTGTTTTTATTGCAAAGAGAAGGGTCACTGGAAAAGGAGTTGCACAAAGTACGTGCAAGACATTAAGGATGGAAAAGTGAAGCCGTCACAAGCAGGTATTTACACTATATCTAAAAACTCATTATCTTCCTGTTCTTGGGTCCTTGACACCGGATGTGATTTTCACATTTGTTCTGATTTGCAGGGCCTAGAGGAAAGTAGGGAGTTGGAGCACGGTAGATTGAACATGATCATGGGCAATAGGCGAACGTCGCCTGTTACCAAGATCGGTGTCTATAAATTAGTGCTTAGTAATGAAGTTAGTTTAGATTTACAAAATTGTTGTTATTCGCCAGATATGGCCAGAAACATAATTTCTTTTCATGCATTGTTCAGACAAGGTTTTTATTATACTTTTGATAAATTGAATGGTTCAATTTCTGTTTTTAAAAATGATGTATTTATTTTTGAAGCTTTTCCTTGTGATGGAGTGTATGAAACTGTAATGTGTGTTGACAATTTTGGTAATAATGTGTTAAATATTGATTCTTCTAGTGGTATAGAAAAGGCGTGTTTGTGGCGCTGTCGTCTTGGCCATATCAATAAGAAACACATCACCCAACTCCAAAATGATGGAGTGTTGGAATCATTCGACCTAAAATCGGATGATGTATGCGAATCTTGTTTGTTTGGCAATATGAAAAAATCACCTTTCAAAGGGTCTTTTGAAAGAGGTGAAGGTCTGTTGGACATCATACACACAGATGTGTGTGGTCCCTTCAGAACAACCACAAAGGATTGGCACGCGGTTCTATGTGTCATTTACTAATGATTATAGTAGATATGGGTATATCTACTTAATCAAGCACAAGTCAGATACCTTTGAAAAGTTCAAAGAATTCAAGAACGAAGTAGAGAATCAACTGGGCAGGAAGATAAAGATGCTTAGATCTGACAGAGGCGGTGAGTATCTTAGTATTGAGTTCCTTGACTATCTAAAGGAATGTGGAATAGTTTCACAGTTGTCACCTCCTAGAACATCACAATTAAACGGTGTTGCTGAGAGGCGAAACCGAACCCTGTTAGACATGGTTCGTTCCATGATGAGTCGAGCTTCACTTTCAATCCATTTCTGGGGGTATGCATTGGAGACTGCCGCCCATATCCTCAACCTTGTCCCAACCAAGAAGGTTGCAAAAACACCTCACGAGATGTTGACGGGGAATGTTCCCTCATTGGCACACATCAAGGTCTGGGGTTTTGAGTCTTTCATAAGACGAGAGACTCAAGACAAACTCGCAGTGAAAAGTGAGAGGTGTATATTCATCGGATACCCAAAACAGTCTTTTGGATACTTGTTCTACAGACCAAGAGAGGACGTGGTCTTTGTAGCTAGACGAGGAGTCTTTCGAGAGAGAGAGAGAGAGAGAGAGCTCATATTCAAAGAGGACAGTGGGAGTACCGTTGATCTTGAAGAAATTCAAGAGACACCCGATGAAACAACCTTAGGAGAAACTAGCAACCAACATGAGGAAGAGGTTCCTGTTGGACCAACAGACATTTCATTACCTCTTAGGCGTTCAGGTAGAGTTAGCATGCCACCTGAGTTTTATGGTTTCCATATAACTACGGATGGTGACACGTTTGTCAATGATAAGACACTGACAAATTTGGATGAGCCAGCTAACTACCATGAAGCACTGGCGGGCCCTGAGTCTGCTAAGTGGAAAGAGGCGATGGACAGCGAGATCAAGTCCATGTATGACAATCAAGTTTGGAACTTGGTTGACAATGTTCCGGGTCGAAAGACAGTCGGATGCAAGTGGATCTTCAAGAAGAAGACCGACATGGATGGAAAGGTAAACACCTTTAAAGCTCGGCTGGTCGCGAAGGGATTCACTCAAACCCCATGGGTTGACTATGATGAAACCTTCTCACCAGTAGCCAAGATTAAGTCGATTAGGATAATGCTTGTCATAGTTGTGTTTCATGACTATGAAATTTGGCAGATGGATGTCAAAACCGCTTTCCTTAACAGGAAGTTGACTGAGAATGTTTATATGAATCAGCTAGAGGGTTTTGTAGACACAAAGCATCCTAATAAGGTGTGTAAGCTTGAGAAATCAATCTACGGGTTGAAGCAAGCTTCTCGCAGCTGGAATCTTTGTTTCCATGAGAAAGTCAAAGAGTTTGGTTTCTCTAGGAGTGAAGATGAGTCCTGCATATATGTCAAGGCTAGTGGGAGTATAGTCACTTTTCTGGTGTTGTATGTTGATGACATACTACTCATGGGAAACGACATTCCGACATTGCAAGATGTCAAATCCTGGCTCGGGAAGTGTTTCGCCATGAAAGACCTAAGAGAAGCTGCATATATTATCAGGATAAGAATACTGAGAGATAGAAAGAAAAGACTAATAGGACTTAGTCAGTGTACATACTTGGAAAAGGTACTAAAGAGGTTTAGTACGGAAAATTCCAAGAAGGAAGAGCTGCATATCCGAAGTAATGCGAAGTTGAGTAAGACTCAAGTCCGAGTACCGATGAGGAAATAGCTGAGATGAGTCGGGTACCTTATGCTTCGGAAGTAAGGTCGATCATGTACACTATGACATGTACTCGCCCCGACGTATCCTTTGCTTTGAGCATGGTTAGTCGGTACAAGGGAAATCCTGGTAAAGCGCATTGGATAGCCGTAAAGAACATATTCAAGTATCTACGAATGATGAAGAACATGGTGTTAGTCCTTGGTGGCAGTGATGACTTGAAAGTGAGTGGATACACAGACGCCAGTTTCCAGACAGATAGAGATAATGGTCGGTCTTAGTCGGGCTGGGTGTTTCTCTTGAATGGGGGAGCGGTCACTTGGAAAAGTTCCAAGCAAGAGACGGTGGCTGATTCAACGTGCGAATCAGAGTACATAGCAGCGAGTGAAGCATCTAAGGAAGCGTCTTGGCTGAAGAACTTTATCGGTGACCTTGGAGTTGTCCCGAGTATTCAGGAGCCCATGGAACTGTTCTGCGATAATGAAGGAGAGGTCTCTTTGACAAAGGAACCGCGAAATCATGGAAAGTCCAGACATATCGACAGAAAGTACAATTACATTCGACATCGGGTAGAAGAATGTCACCTCCATGTAAAGAGGGTATCATCTGAAGACAATCCTGCAGATCCCTTGACAAAGGCTCTGAGTAGGATTAAGCATAATCAACATGCTAGGAGCATTGGGTTGAGAGATGATATTAGTTTTAGTAATTAGATAGGTTAAAACTTGTATCGATATAAATGTAATTGACTTTGGCGATTTTATAAAGGAGATTTATAAATGAGTATTGTTTATTATTGTGTTTCATTTTGCATGTTTACTTCCTGAGTAATTTGATTACTCAAAGTTCCACAGTCGCTCATACTTTTAGGGAGTAAGTATGAACGAAGACTGTCATGAACTGGTTTGTAGATTGTCTAAGTAGTTAGACATTGCAGTAAGACTGCTAGGACGTTCATGAGTACTTAGAAAATGGAGATTTGAGTATTGGATAAACTCGCGCTCAATAGATTGCTTCATGGATTATATCATGAGCGATGTTGAGACGATAATATCTTATGATCTCAAAGTAGAGATATATTCATTGTAATTTGCAAGGTAGTTGCTCATTGATAATGCAAAAACGCATCCGTAACTCGGTGTTATAAAACGTATTGTTGTGAGTGATCTGACTGGTAAAAGATATAATCATATGAGTCGAAACTTATTCTTCCCTTGACCAGATGGGAACCAGATATCTGTAGGCCTCTCGATGATTTTGAAGTTGACTGAAAGTGTTGGCCAACCAAGACAAAATTGATGTGTTCAGTTAGTAGTCTTTAAGTCATAAGCAGAATCGGAAATCGAGAAACAGAGTATGGGACCAAGATTGATCTTAATACATGTCTTGAGTCTGAAAGCATCTTGTTGAACGGAGGATCATATGATCACTTATCTTTGGACAGAACTGACTAGGTCAGAGTTCAGCAGTAGTTTCTGGGAAACTGAGATTTGTTAATTAATCAGAAGATAAATTAACAATTAAAGTCATAGACTTATCTAAGTGGGAGACTGTTAGATTATGTGTCTAAGTCGTGACTTATAAATTGTATTTATCTTATTAATTGAAGCAAAGTACATTTGGGTTGCCCTCACAGCTAGAGGTTTGGTATAGAATTTAGTAGAGAGAAAGGTTGATTTATTAAATGTTTAATAAATCAATAGAAATAAAATAAATAGTTTATTAATATATTAAAGTGATAATATATTAATTAGAAACTATATTAATTAATTAGAAATTAATCTAGAATTAATTATATTTAATTTAGTGATTAATTTAATTAATTAAAAGTGCAGGGACTGGTTTTGTAATTATTCAATAGTTGAATAAATGGTTGGCTAGTGGAAGCTCAAAGGTGGCGAGATTTTGTGGAGCCTCCACATAATCTCGAAACCCTAATTAGGGTTTTAGAGGTTTGGTCCAAGTGGGCAACAGGCTTGTCCATTAAGGGGCTCCTCTAGGGTTTTGGCTGTGCCACCTGGAGGCTATAAATAGGGAACCCTGGGGAACCCTAATCATGTGCCACCTGTCACTCTGCCTCTCTGGAATTCTGTCTTCTCCTCCATTGCTTGGGTGTGATCTCATTTGAGGCAAGACATTTGTGTTGTTGGCTTCAAGAATAAAATCAAAGGTTGGTTTTTCTTATTTTAATCTTTAGAGAGTTCCAAATCTAAAATATTAACCAACTCTATAGAAGAGTTTAAGTATTTGCATCAACTGATGATACTAAAGACTTCATGGTTGAAGAAAATCGTCGTACCTGAAAAACATCTAGTGTTGACAATAACTAATGGTAACCCTTAATCCATTAGAAAGGAAAAACCACCTCATATATTATTTGTCCAATCCAAGTGACAAGGTAACCCCTATCAAACAAGTACCATTCAAATAATACATGAGTGTTATCAAAAGGATGGCACATATCTGAATTCTCAAAAGGGGTTTGTATGTTCTACAATTCTAATTTTGAAAAAACATAAATGTATCATGTAGATTGCATGCATTTCAATGAACATGGTGTCTTTTACTTAATTTGAAAAATCAAATTCATCACATAGTCCTTTAGTTACATAAAATCTCCATTTTATTAACTATTACTTTGTGCTCAATTAATATCATATCTCTAAGTTTGAGTTTGAACACAAAAAGAACCATCTTAGTCTTCTTAATAAACATCATTTATTATTAAGACTTGAAGTTTGTATGAGTCCTTAAAATATCTATTTTAACTCATTTTAAAATTTTCAAAATTCATATTTTGGGTTTTAAGAATAAAACCATTTTATTACAAAACCTATTTTAGCATCTTATGTTAAAATTGTCATATTTGCAAAAACAATCTCCATGAAAATTTATGCTTTATTATTTCAGTTTGTTCTAGCATGCAAAACCTATTTTCATCCATACAAACAATAATAATAACATACAATCATCATACATAAGAATTACTGGATAAACCAAGCTATAACTAGTTGTTATTTCATGTGATCCAAACATGAAATAACAAGTCTATTCCTAAGGAACATTAAGGACCATGTATCTTCAACCTTGATGTTGTTGATGCTCCTACTTTCCAAAACATCCTATGCATGCAAAAGGATGAGAACACCATGAAACATTTGACCAAAAATCAGAAACTAAATTTTTGGTTTTTGACCCTCAAGGCCAAGAGCTCCAACAGCCTTCCAGTTTTCGTTTTGATGTTATGCTCTTCAAAATGGTCTCCATCTTCATTTCTTTTTACATTTCAAGTAATACAAACTAGTATAAAACTAAACTAATACTTACAAATGAACACACTGAAGAAAAACATATTTGCTTTACAAACCATTTGAAATAATAATAAAAGTTTACAACCATATCGAAAACCAACACAAAATACATCAAAATGATCCATGGCTTGTTTATGCATAGTTTATCACCTAAAATCACAGATAAAACAACACTTTGTTTTTATAATACAACATTTATGTAACCAAAATGCATGTAAAACTTTGGTCACAGAAAATCACAAAACTAGCATGTATGCTGCCAAAAAAAGCCATGCATGAGCTTTTCATACCAAATGGAAAACATCCATGACTTCCAAAAACCAAGTTTATCCAAATAAACTTATTATCTAAACATGCAATATAATATAGAATCGGATACCAATTGTTGGAAATTAATGTTCAAGTGATGGTGTTTAAAACAAATAAAATCATAAAAACTCGCAGTAGAAACTAAAAACTTGAACAAAAACATAAAACTATTTTATTTCCACCAATGATCTTTGACTATATGCATGTAAAGATAAATTTAACAACATTTAAAAAGGAGAAAATACAACCTTTGTTGTCCTTTGGTTCAATATCAAAGATTGAATGTTGTTGAAGGTGACACCAAGATCAAAGCTATGATCTTCTCTATTGGTATCCACCTAACAAGATTCCACTCTTGGAGGATATCCTTGGTTTCTAGACCACTTGTGTTACTTGAAAACTCTTAAGCTTGAAAGATTAAAACCCAAGTTAATCTTTAAAGAGAGTTGTTTTGAACAAATTATCTCTAACACTTTTAGAGAGAGAAACTAGAGCGAGGGATTTACGAAAATGGTTGAGAGAGAAAGAGAAGTCTCATACTCCTATAAATAATTGAGGATATACTTAAGAGAAGTCAAATTTATCTCAAAAAGATCCGTTGAAACACTTATGAGTGAATCTCTAACATGATGGCTAATAACTTACTTTTTGGTTTATCAAACATAACAATTTAAAAATACTTGAAAAAAAAATACTAATTTTGGCGCCTCAAACATAATTTTGATATTGGAAAATTTAACCCACGATTATCTGAAATTTAAAGTTCAAGTTGAAGTTTTTGTATAGTTAATCCTTAATATAAATTGGTTTATACAATAGAATGTACTTTATAGTGATAGGATTCCAATCAAATTTAATCATAATTATTTATACAGTAAAAATACAATTTATTTAAAGGATGTCAAAAGACATCTAGTCCAACAATATTAAAATGTATCTCAACCTGAATTGTTAAAGGTTCTTATCAATGTTTTGAAAACCATACTGGTAACCAAATCGATCATCTTACCGGTTCGATGGTTCAACTGGTCGAACCAGTCCAAAAATCGGAATATATATTATTATTATTTTGTAACTAAAGATTAAATTATAAAAAATTTACTATATAAAATAACCTTTATCAATCATGCATAAGAAGGGGAGGGGGACTTTCACAAAAAAAAAAAAAAAAAAAAAAAAAAAAAAAAAAACTCCACAGATTATAAATTGTTTCATAAGAAGAGGTAGGGATGAACATGAGTCGGTTTAAGTCAATTTTTGGCTAAAGCCGAACCCAAACCGTAGAAGTCGTTTTTTCGGTTTAGAGTTTATAGATTTTTGGTTTGAACCCATGTGTTTGTGGGTTCATGGTTTTTTAGGTTTAAAATCGTGAGTTTATGAGTTCAAACCCATTAAAAGTACGTTACTATAAAGTATAAACGGGGTGGTAGGTTCAAACCTACTGAAACCGTGGGTTTAAAACCGTACGTATAGCGGCGCGATTGACTGCATAGCTTAGACTCGTTTCAAACTGGGTTTTCATCCGTTCTTAGTTTTTTATACTAAACCGGTTTTTTAATTGATTTAGCCGGTTCAGTTGAACCCGGTTTTCATTTGAACTCTCTGGTTTTTGTTGGTTTATGTACAAACAGTTTATAAGCTTAAAATTATCAGTATCCAGACCGTTCCCGATTGAACCGACTGATGCGGTTCGATTTACAAAATCATGGTTTTAATCCCTTGTGAAAATATGATATCGAATAGAAATAAGTTTGAAAAGTATGTGTGCGGCAGTGGTCCAATTTTGGATCTTTTTTGTGCACCTGTCGTCCAATATTGGATCTTTTTGTGAATTTAGTCACTGTCATCTTGAAAGACGATATTACCCTTTATATTTGTTTTTTATTTTTTATTTTAATTCTAATTATTTTAAGTAATTAAAAATTAAAAAAAGAACTCTTTCTCTACCTCTCATCCTTATTCCTTCTCTTTCCCCTGCATAGCTTCTTCTTATGGAGAAAATCCTTCACTGCAAATCGGAGAGCCATTTGATGTCCACGATCCAAAATCCAAGAAACATCATCCAACAATCTCTTCACTGCACTAGTTTCTTTGTTCACAAATCTTTCGGAATGCTTACAACAACCCATCACCGCCTCCAAATCTCCGCTCTGTTGGTTCCGATTTCACCTCATCCCTAACCTCGTCGCATTCTCAAACTTCAAGCTTTCAAATCTCAATCCAATGGCAGTCGCACTACTGAAGAGGTATTTTGAGTTTCTCGCATCCTGCATTAGTTCCATCTCGAGGTTTCCCCCAAAATGTGTTGCGAAGTTCAGAGTAAAATCTATTTGACTTTGTTTTGATCTGTTGACGCTCAAACCCAAAGGAAATGGAAGCATTGCAGACATTCATTAACTTTTCCAAGAACAATGTGTGAGGTGGTTGCGAATGTCTCTTCCATTTTCCGGTAAACGTACAAAAATTCTAAATCAAATTGATTTTGGGGTGGGTGACGGAGCTTGACGATAGTGCACTCAAATCCTTCCAAGAACAGCAATCTCCAACTTTCTCTGATTCCAACTCTCTCTCGCACTTAATGATGGTTGCTCAACCAAGGGGGAAATCCTATACCTTTCGTATATGGAGGAAGAATTGCTGGTTGTCAAACCTGGACCTGGAAAGAATCGCCGATGTTAAACCTGGAGATGGAGGAAGAATCGTTGCATAGTTTTTGTGTGTTGCTCTGTTTTAACATTCTTGGTGAAATTCGAATTTTTAATCATCGTGTACGTAGAGGAACACTAGGCTCAAAGTCTTCTTTGATGAACATATCGTCGTCAGCCCTAGATATAGAACATGGAGGTGGAAAGAGAGGTAAGGGGGTGGTGGGATTTTTTGGGTTTATTTTAATTAAATAATAATAATAATAATTCAAAAAGAATTACTTAAGAGCATATTGTTCATTTCAACTTGGGTGTAGACCAAAACCACAAAAAACTTTCAACCACAAAGACTAAAATCACAAAAAAAATACAAAATTAGACCACTGGTACACCACTAAACATAAACACAAGACCATTTTTACAATTTTGTCAAAAATATATAAAGGATGCAACCTTGATTTAAAAGGCAAACAAATTTTCTTTTTTATGCTAAAACCAAAAGAAAGAGGATGATTGGGTCACATGGACTCGTCTGACATCATCATATCTGGCCACGTCTACTTCTCTTTTCAATGTTCCCAACATTCAAACATCACATGCACTTTCTTTTTCATTACAGTTTTTACCCTTCAACTTCTCCAATCATCAAATTCGGCCCCTCATTATTGTCTCTTTCTTTTTCTTTTTCTTTTTTTTGAATAAAGAATTTACTAACTATCCAAAAAATAATATTTTTGCTCTATCTTTTGATGTATCGGTGTTGATTTTCCGAACAAAGACTAAAAACATAAGTCAAGACGTGTTAAAATAGATGTTTAAATTATGCGGTTACATTTATTACAAGTTTATTCTTACATGGATTAAATGAAACATGTTACATTTATTACAAGTTTATTCTTACTTGGATTAAATGAAACATGTATTTAATTCTATAAGCAAAGACTTTTGCAACTTTATATCCAAGCTAGTCATACTCGAGTTCATCGGGCGTGACTGGCCTCTTGAGTGGTATTATAGACTTCCTTTCTACATCCCGAGATAATGCTTTTCTCATATCTAAATATTTCCAAAAAAAAAAAAAAAATCATTTAAAGACTGTACACAAGGGCAATGAAGCAGAAGACGCCAAAAGGCTTACCTAACCCATCTTCCTCCCCAGAATAGTAACGTAACACGCGTCTATAAATCACGTACTCAAGCTGCAAGAGAAATTGATCAGAATACCTGCTAAGGTACCATACTACTATTAATTTTTTAGTAAATTGCATTTTTGGTCCCTGGTATAGCTGGTTTTTCTAATTTTAGTCCCAAAAAGTTTTTGTCTTGCAATTGTGGTCCTTATTTGAGGTTCTTGTAACGTTTTTGGTCCCAAGTATAACTGATTTTTGTAATTTATGTCTCAAAAATATAGTCATTTTACTTGGAACAGGACAAACCATTACAAAAGCCTCAAATAGGACCAAAATTGCAACGTAAAAATGGGACTAAAATTGAAAAGATCAGCTACACTCACCAAAAGATTGATTCACTCTTTTTTGAGTAAATTATATTTTGGTCCCTGAGTATAGCTGATATTTGTAACTTTGGTCCCAAAAATATTTTCTTGCAATTTTGGTCCTTATTATAGGTTCTTGTAACTTTTTGTGTCCCTGTTTTGACTATTTTTGGTCCCCAGGTATAGCTGATTTTTGTAATTTTGATCCCAAAAACGCTACATAAGGACCAAATTTCCAAAAAAATAAAAAAGGACCAAAATTAGCTATAATCATTACTCCGGGACCAATAATGTAATTTACTCATTTTTGGTCCCTGGTTATAGCTGATTTTTTCAACTTTGGTCCCAAAAAGTTTTCTCTTGCAATGTTGGTCCTTATTCAAGGCATTTTGTAATGTTTTGGTCTTTGTTTCAAGAAGTATGACAATATTTTTGGTCCCTGAATAGTTATTTTACTTGGAACAGGGACCAAAAAACGTTACAGAAGGCTCAAGTAAAGACCAAAATTGCAAGAGAACTTTTTAGAACTAAAATTGAAGAAATCAGCTATACTCAGGGACCAAAAATGTAACTTTTGTTGATAAATGACTTTCAGGCATTACCTTTTCATACATCTTTATAGCCGGTGTATTCGATGCTCTTACAAACAGGTCCACAAAGTATGCCTTGTCACTAACAATTCAAAAAAAAAATTATTTCATAGGACATAACAAATAATTTAAAAACAGACTGTAAACACTTAGCATGACGAAAAATGTATTTACACACAGGTTATCTATTTGCTCACTGTTATTATAGAACTTAGGGTAAATTACAAATTTCCGTCCCTGGGGTTTGGTGTTTTTCATGAATGTAGTCCAGTTTTTTTTCGTTATCATCCCTACAAAGGTTTTTCTTTAGGCTATGAGTCACTGATCAGTCCAACTTAATAGTCCACCCGTTAAATCTTAAAAAATGGCCATTTTACATTTTTACCGTCTTCATCTTTCTACATGAAACATACATCTACTGTGACAAACCTATTTCAAGGATCACACAGGAGCTGTGGGACCAATTGCCAAGAGAATTAGAAATAAAACTGACTTTATCTTTTAGATTTTGTTATAATTTAATTTCAGATTGGCATGAAAATTAAGACAAGGGGATGGAAAATGAAGAAGATAACGGCATATTTCTCATTTTACATGGATTTAACAGCCCAACGATAAAGTTAAATGGCTAAGGGACGAAAAAGGTGACAAATAAAACTTTGCAGGAACAATGAGAATTAAAAATGAAAAAAACTTTTAAAGATTACCTAATCACAGGGAAGAAAAATGTAAATTACTCAAGACTTATTGAAGCTATAGGTTTTAGTACACAAGATACTCCTATTTTATCCTTAGTGGAGAGTTTTTTATTCAAATGACTGATAGTTAAACATACCTATGTACTAGTCAAATGTTGCTATTTTAATTTTAAGTTATCAGCCTTTTAGCTTAAATTATTGACATACTTGAGAAGCAAAATCATATGTATAATACATAACCGGTGGCTACATATAACTGATGAGAAATAGAGACTTGGCATAATGTCAACTGGTGATTACAAACAATATAATTCATGGAATACTGGTCACATTCCAATGATTTGCATGATAAAGCAATGTATATAAATATGCATGATTCCTCATGTCCCATGAGATATCTGATGTCATCTATTGATGTCAATCATTCAGCCAGTTTTGAAGCTAAAGTAAAACAAAAACAGCTACTTGAAAGAGTTGTAAACGTGCAAGCTTTGAAATGATAAAGGAAAGAACAAATAGAAAATTTTATATGTTTAGGGGAAAACGCTGCAAGGGCTGTGAGTGTGACACATATCGATTAGATTATTACTCTAATCTAGGAGATGATTTCGAGATTAATTCACTTAAATAATAATCAAAGTCGTGAAAGGCTCTGGTATCTATTACTAATATAACAAAGTAGATGCACAAATATGGAATACATATTCAGCTTAAGAAGTAAAAATCAACTCACATTTTGTCGCTTATGTCTTCCAGCAGGTTCATTAGTTTCTTAGCCAACTGTTGCCGGCGGAATTCTGGAGCTACAGTAACTGCTGTGACATGACCATGCCATGACTCACCTTGCCCTTCAACTTTACCCATAACTGCAGTAAAAGCAATTAGCAAACACCTTATATTATATTTTTGCAATGTCAACAATTATGAAGTAGATGAACAATGTAGATGGATGTCATCAACAAAACCACAATGAATGTGGCCAAAGTTGAAAAACACCTAAAGTTTTCAATGTAACAAACATCATTACGAACTTTGTGATGCAATGTGTTATACACCGTGCCAGTTCTGAGATCAATTCAGTTGCCGAGTTTATTAGATGGAACAAAACCCTAATCGGAAAAGGAATTTCAAATGACACTCGCTCTTTATTTATAGAAGTTCGCCTATAGTTTAAAATACTGAATAAGTAGAAGGATGGAGAATTTACTATATCCCATGACTCTGTTTCCTGGAGCTTCGGCGACGTGGAAATAATCAGGCCAGCGTAAAATGACATATTAAACTGTGCATTGATCAAAATCATATCCCGTCAAATTCATAATATAAACAGATGATATAATATATACTTTGACCAATACTCCAGTCCGACTCAGAATTAGATTGAGCTTCTCCTCTTTGATTTTACATGGAATGAGTGGTGCTTTTTTATTCCAATCGTTATCCCAAATCAGAAGAAGGTAAGGCTAATACTTACAGTTTCCGTGAGATGATCGAGATTTACAGAAGAGAATCGTAGAAGATCATCGCAGCAAAATCTTCGAATTGTTGTCATCTCTCTCGCTCTCGCTCTCGGTATCGCCCTCTTTCTCCGCGACGGTGGATAAACTGGTCGGCGGACTTGATCAAACGTGAATCGCCGAACGCTTATAAAATCATTTATGTTGTTTTCGTTTTTAATAAGTAAGGGCTTTTTTATTGGGAAAATGACTTATTAGGGTAACCAACTAGTTGATTTGTCCACGTTTAGTCACTTTCTTTTTTTTTCGTGCTTTATTTGCCATTGAACTATCTATTTTGTTCTTGATACATCCTTACGACCTATAATAGCAGGTTACAGCCTAATTGACATCTATTTTGTTCACATTTGGTCACTTTTGTTTTTTATTCGTTCTTTATTTGCCATTAATTTAATTTATTTTTCCATTTTTAATTTAATTTTCCATTTTTATTCGTGCAAATTTTCCATTTTTATTCGTGCTTTATTTGCCATTGAACTATCTATTTTGTTCAAAGTTGTTTTGCCCCGACAATCCACCTCCACCGTTACAAGCCAACGATTCAACCAACTAAGCATGCTACGAAAAAACACTTTGGGATTTTTATTTATAACTCATTTTTCCTTTTAAAAAAACACTTTGGGATTTTTATTTATAACTCATTTTAAAAAAAAGTGTTTTTTCGTAACATGCTTAGTTGGTTGAATCGTTGGCTTGTAACGGTGGAGGTGGATTGTCGGGGCAAAATCCTTAAAATGTAATAAAAATGTAAAAGTCATTAATAAAAATCATTAATAAAAAGTGGTGGGTTGTTTTCTTATTTATTTTTAATTAAAAGTCATTAATAAAAAAAATCCTTAAAATGTAATAAAAATGGAAAATAAATTAAAAAGGGCAAAATAGTCATTTCAGATCTGCACGAATAAAAATGAAAAAATAAATTAAATTAATGGCAAATATAGCATGAATAAAAAAGGAAAGTGACCAAATATGAACAAAATAGATGTTAATTAGGCTGTAACCTGCTATTACAGGTCGTAAGGATGTATCATAAACAAAACAGATAGTTTAATGGCAAATAAAGCACGAAAAAAAAGAAAGTGACTAAACGTGAACAAATCAACTAGTTGGTTACCCTAATAAGTCATTTTCCCTTTTTTATTTATAGTTTATAGTTTTTTCAAAAAAACTAATAAACTAATTTTATAAGTACTTCCAAACACATCCTAAAAGTTAAAGCTTTAAAGTACCGCAAAAAATGTCCTTTGTTACCACAAAAAGTTGTATTTATTTAAAAATTTTGTATCTATGAAAAAATTACGGTAATATCATAATGTTTTGAAAATTTATCTAAATGGTTTTCTTATATTTTTTCAGCTGCCTAGAGGCATGGTGTTAAGAAATGAATGATAAAATGGTCACCTGGAGGTAGGGGTGTTCAATAATATCCGTATCCGAATTTTCGGATTCGGATTCGGATAGTGATTTTACAAAATTTCGGATATTTCGGATATCCGATATCCGAATTCGAAAAAATATATTTTCTTTTTTTATATATATTACTATGTTTCGTCGATTAAGTCATACTTTTTTTCCTTCGTTAGGTTTTGAATACCACAATGTAATATCGAATATGTTTATTTTAATATATTTATTGGATAAATGATTTTTTAGGCTAATTTAATTAAATTTGAAATTGTTTTTTATAAAATTGGATATTCGAAGTGATATCCGAATCCGAATCCGAAATTTCGGATATCCGAAATTCGGATATCCGAAATTTCGGATACGGATTCGGATATCAATATTCACTATCCGAAATTTTCGGATATCCGAATTTCCGGATATCCGAATTTCCGGATATCCGAATTTGAACACCCCTACCTGGAGGTGAGTGACCCGATAAGCCGGTAAGAGTCATGCCAAATGAACAAAAGAATAATAATTTCAGAATCTACATCCAACTATTGACGAATAAAGTGAGTTTCAATATAGATTTGGATGTGAGTTGGCTTAAGTTATTAGATTATCAAATCATTTTGCTAATCTAGTTTAAAATTATCATTTAGGATCATAATTTTGGAATCTACATCCAATTATTAACGAATAACTCCTTAAACTCAAGTCCACAAACTCTTATTATGAATGATGGATCTAAAATATTTGAATCTTCATTATTAGCTTCTAAAATATTGAATTAATGTTGATTTTATGATGATATTTAGTGTTAAAGTTAATATTTGAATTGTAGTTAATCATCATTGGTCATAGAAGTTGAATTATAGATGTGGGAATGAAAATTGTACAAGTTATGGAAGCATATTTAAAGAATAAACCGGTTTTTTTTGTCAAGTCATTTGAGTCGATCTATTCAATCTATTCCTAACTTAAGTCGTTCTAGTAGTTGTCTGAGATGTCACATGAACATTTTCCTTAATGAGTTAATTTAACTCTAGTTGCTTCCCTTGCTCTTCCACAAATTTGGGGATGATATGCAAAGGATGAAATAAGTTGTTTAAGTTTAGAAACTTTTACTCAGATATTTAGAAAGTGGTAGTTAATAATCACTCAATTTGCATTGATCTTAAAGGGACCACTAGACGGAAAAGGGAAACAATATCGAATCCAAACAACATTAGAAGTTAGGTGGTGTACCTACATCAAGTTGAAGTGAGCTAATTACTAAGAGCACATGTCTCAACTATATATATTGTACTTTGAACTTAATTAATTGCATGTTTATGTGTTGAAACTATGTGTATACTATATATAATACAAATACGCTCATAAAATGATTAATTTACAAATAGTTTTAAAACAGGAACGACTTAATTACCTTCTTTGGTTTTGAAATCATGATCATATGCATCCATATTATGATGGGTTGGATACTTGTGTGGTGTATGTACACTTTGATACTAGTGATCATTATCTCATGCAAACAGTGATGCTTACGAGTTATGATTGGCGTTCTAGATAGTTATGGTTAAGGGGATAGGCTTTGCAACTCCATTTATTGGTTTGGTGTGTGGTTACCACATGTTACCAAAATATTTGAGTAGAGCCTCTAAATGGGTTTAAAGAGCGATGCTAATACCTTGTGTTTACTTTGAATTACCATACCTCCCCTTGGTATGGAAATGGACCTTTGTAATAGTCTAGACTTGGGTGTTAGGAATTGGATGCATATGCATTTCATCCTTCATATTGTTGATTTGATATTGATGATTTATGGCGATGTTTTTTCCACAAACTTATTGCTAAAATTATTCTTTCCCCGAACCTTTTTTGGGTTTTCATTGTTTTTGGAACGTACAAGTTCTTTACGCCGAATAATGTCTAATCCAATAAATGCTTACTAGGCTTCACATGCATTACCGACTTATTTTAACATGTCTTCATATCAGTGAAGTTAGAGATGGATGTTAAAAAAATCTTGGATATATATAAGTAAAGACTTATTACTTGTTTATGCTTTTGATGGGCTGTTCCATCCTCAGATTTTGGTAAACTATTTCAACTAGTTGAACTTTTGGACCTTATTCCACATTTAAACTTATTAAACATTGGAACTTGGTTTTATTTAACTATGTACAAATATCCCATGTGAGGGGTGTTTCAACTTGATTCGACAAGCTCTTTCCAGGTTTCTTTTGTGAAATGTTTGTTAGATTATGGTACTTTCGGACCAGCTCCATGGAAACCATATAAAATATTTTTGTTATATTAAAGTTGAACATATTATGTTGGCATTGTCTCTAAATCGAGTGCCTACGAGGTCGAACCTTGTTGACAAAGGGATTGATGTGGAAGCTATACTTTGTCCCTTTTATCTTGGGAGCACATAGACCATAAATCGTGTATTTACTTCGTGCCATTTGATCATTTCTATTTGAACCCAAATTGACAGGTCGTGGGTTCTTGACAACCTTTCTAATTCCAACACATATTGGATTTCTTCATATGGACAACTCTAATTTAAATGTTGCCCAAACAAATGTACATCCCTAGTTTAAAGTTACAACTTTTTCAAATTAGGGCAAATTCCATAAAAGTTACTAAATTTTCACAAAAAGTTCGATGAAGTCTCTAAGTTTACCCATTTGTTTCAAGCTTAACCATTTTACCACGTCTCCCGGTTATTGAATAAATTGGAATAATTTGACAAACTTAGTGTCTTAATTGAAAAATAAACGTAATGTCAAAATCAAACTTTTAAGAAAACTTAGTGACTTTGTGGAATTTGCTTAATAAATATTTTAATTTACCCACAAAAATACCATAATTCACCCTAATCCTATCATATCGAACATGCTCTTCATGGAGTGTTGGAACTAAGATATTGAAATTAAACGACTTTTTATGTATTTTTTAGACTCAAGTGACCTTCCATCACTATAGTCACATGGATCAACATATTATGTGTCCAATAATATGTTATTTCATGTTAATAATATGTTATGATCAGATTCCACAGTTTCACAATTCATATTTCTATCGTATGAATAAATTATGATACACAATATGAGGGACCTTAGTACCCTATTAATTAAGGGCATCTCCAACCCAACTATATGAATGAGTTTACTCTATTTTAAACTATTTTTTCCTACAACCCGCCTCTATAACCCACTATATTTTTGGGTTTATGAATACTATTACTCCAAATATAGAGTAATGTTATTCATTACACCAAAAATAGAGTTAATGTTCCACTTGTCTTTTTCAGTCATTTAACTTTTATTTCTATACATTTTTAGTTTAATTTAAATACAATAACAAATATTTACAATCATGTTATATATTAAATGATATTAATTAGTTATAATTATCAAAATTGAATATTTATACATCGAATTCATATAAAAGTTTACGTATAATAAATAGTATGGGAGATTTTGACAATTTGTGTAATTAAAGTAAAAAAGAATATAATAGGAATATACCTTTTAAAGTAAAAATAGTGTGAAAAATAAATATGGATTGGAAATGACCCACTTTTTACATCATTTTTACTTCAAAAATAGAGTAAAAAACAAAGGTGGGCTGAAGATGGTTTAAATCAGTTCATTTTCACAAACTGGTTCTAAATGCACGAAAGGCGATAATATATAAACTTAAAAACAATATAAAAGTCTCAATTTATGTATTACTTTTATCTTAGAAAAATGTAAGTATGTTGCTATTATGGGTAAGTTAATGTAACAACATTGCTTTATGTGTAAAGCATAACCTAAATTTTTATTGCGGGTAAAATCTACTTTGAGGAAATAAAGAAGAACATATAAATGAAGATGTGAATACGTGTGGTCAGTGAACGGCCAAAATGGTGAAGACATTCGTACGACAAAAATGTGAACTGTGAAACAGAAATATTAAGGAAGGGGACCAACCAACAAATGATTTGAGTTAGGTCTAGACACAAGGAAGAAATAAGGAGTAAGGTTCTTTTAGTTGGATGTCTATTTCATTTATTGAGAAATTTCGCTAAAGTCTTAAGTTTTCTAAAAAATTTGATTTTGACACTATGTTTTTTTTTTAAATAAGACACTAAATTTATCGATTTATTTTAGTTTTAACCATATAATTTGGAGACGTGGTAAAATAGTTAAGATTGAAACAAATTTATAAACTTAATGACGTAATCAAACTTTTGTTAAAATTTAATAAGTTTTATTAAAAAAATATAGATATCGAACTTTTACAAAAAATTATTAACTTTTTATTAGGATTTAGGGCGTGTTTGGCACGGAGCTTTTGGAAGCGTTTGAGAGCTTCTAGCTTCTAGCGTTAAGGAAATAGCTCTAATAATAACTAAAAGCTTCGTTTGGCGACACGAGCTTGGAACTTTTATTTTAAACTAGACGCTACTATTTTAAAAGCTAGTTGAAGTAGCGTTTAACAAAAAGCTCTACCAATTATATCATTAATTACTAGAATACCCTTAAAACTATAACCAATAATTACGCAGATGTCCTTTTATGTAATTTTACATATTTTAAAAGCTTCCAGCTACTTTTACCGAACAGCCATATACAAACTAAAAGTCACAGCTTCCCGCTACCAGCTTCCCGCTACCCGCTACCAGCTACCCGCTACCAGCTTACAGCTAATTTTGCCAAACACGCCCTTAGAATTTACCCTCAAGAAACATATCCTGGTTATCAACCTCGATCAACAGGTTTATTATCATGCATTTGATAAAAAAAAATCCTTTTCCCATAGTTCCATTTCTCTCGCCACGTAGTCGTATACAGTATAACAAAGTCAGCAACTTTACTCCTACGTGTCCGTCTCTGCTTTACTCTACACCTGTTATCCTTCATCACCGACTTTCATGCTATTTCCAGTCGTTCGCCTAGGGTTCCGAAACCTGAAGACTATCGATACAACATGGATTCGCTATTTGAATCCTTCTTGGTTGTCTCGGATTCCGCCTCAGTTGACGCATTCGATCGCCTCATTGAATCTAAATCTACCGATTCCGATCAAAACGATTTGATCCAACGCGCTCTCCTCCTCGGATCCGTTCTGCTCGAAGCTGGAAAAAGATCTGTTCGTAAACGTTCCTCCGTCCACAATGCATCCGTCTGGCCTCTCCCTTCTGACCTCACAATCAAGGTATTTCGATCTTTAAATTGATTGGTTGATATTTTAATTAGTTGATTTGTTTTATTTATTTATATTTGTGAATGGTGATTCGTAGGTTTTCTCTATGCTTGACACGCGAAGCGTATGCTATGTTGCGGCTACTTGTTCGTTTTTTCGAAAGTGTAGTTTAGATCCTTTGTGCTTTGCTAATATTGACTTGGCTACTTTAGACCCCAACGACAGCAATGATGTGGTATCTACAATGATTCAACGAGCTGGAAATAAGCTTCAGTAATATCTCTTTCTTCTTATGCTAATTTTCTATTCAATCCTTGTTATTTTTCTTGAAACTTTCTTTGTTGGGTAACTAATCATGCACTACAATATGTTATGCTCATACTTACATATATCTACTTCAACTTTAGATCTATTAAGCTTGGTTTGCTGCCACCTTGTCCAGTTGCTCCATCATCTATCTTAACAAGGCCTTGCTTGAGTTCAATTTTGAGTGCAAATGGCGGCGCACATGGGTATGAAGTCATTATTTTGGAATTGATGAATTTTTCTTGCAGAAGTATACATTACCTTCCGACATTGTATGTTATATATGCAAGGTCTCGTTTGAGAAGATTGCACCTTTACAATATTGAAAGGATGGATGACATGGCACTTTTGGAATCATTATCGGTTTGTCCGTCTCTTGTCGATATAGAAATTGTGGGCTTGTAAGTCCCTTTGTTTTGCTGTTCTTTACGTATTAATGAGACTCTTATCTTGTGGATGTCAAGTATTATAATACGCATATTATTTCGTAAAGTGTAAAAATCTATACCTCTTTTTTAAGGACTAAAAAGGTTCCTTGCTGATAGGCATGTTGAGTTGAGGCAAACATTGGAGTCTGTAAGTAAACAATGTCCCTTGCTGGAGCGTTTTCTCTTTGAATCTTCAAAGAAAGGTCTGTCTAAAATTGGTTGATGATTTTTTTTTCTCATACTTGAAAAAAATGTAGGATCATTTCACTTCTCACACTCACACACAGGTAGAGGTGATGGTCTAAAATACATGATATGCTATGAATTTGGGCTCAAGTGCCCTAAGGTAACGACTTTGGCACTAAGAGGATGCAATCTGGATGATTACAAGGTTAGCATGCTGTTGAAGGTAAACAAATTATGAAATTAACACATCACCCGCGATTGTTAAACATGTGAAATGCCCTCTTATCGATAATTTATGGATTCATATTTTCCTTGTTGTGATGTATTTCAGGGGCTTCATGAGCTAAAATATGTTGACTTTTCAGCATCTTACTTTTTAACTGGCTCCTTCTTAGAGTAAGCGACCAATAAGTCGTATAATTTAACCATTATATATTGGGCAACATTTGCAGGTTAACCATTAATACTTTATTTTTTCCTATCAAATTATCAAACCATAAAAGGTCCGGACAATTTTTTCAAATCAACCATTTTTACCGAGTTCAAGATGGTTAATTTGGAAAATTACCTATATAGCAAAATTACATGTGAAAGCTGATATAACAAATGAAAATAGTTAATTTGGAAAAATGCTTGAAACTTTTATGGCTTTATGGGAAAATTTAAAGTATCAGATGGTTAAACAACAAAACTTCCCAAAATATAATGTTTTTATTTTCTGTAATCTGCCCTAAACTATATCCATGATGTTTTTTAGTGAGCCTTGGGTCCTAACAAAAAGTCGTGCCACAGGTACCTTGGCACCTATGGTGGTGGAAATAATTTGTAGGTCGTGATTTTATGCGACTCTATGCACCTGAAACCCGTATGGACATTTGCCCTAGTTTCCTTTCCCATTTGTCCGTGTTCGTCATCCCTAACACATGTCATTTGCAGCCGGAGGTTGAGCACTTTGTGGAAGCTCTTCTAGCAGGACAATTCAGGCTCCTAAGGCATCTTGTACGTGTTATTTTCCACTATTTTTTATCCTAAATGATATCATTTAATGATCGCAAGTTACAGCTTTAGTTCTTTTCCTAATTCTTCAAATTGAAAAAAAACTAAAGTCCTCTTGTGTCCCTTCAACAGGACATATCGGACAAGCAAGGTTTAGCATCTAACTGGTATGATAGATGTTTAGTGTATACTATAGTGTGGTGGTTTGTTCTTGCTGCCCTTTCTATGTAAAGATTTTTCTTACCAATTGTCTTGTGCAGGTTCATTCCTATAGAGCAACTGTTGGAACAACGGCCTAATTTTCGCCTTGTAGCTGAATTTATTGACGGAAGGTATGTATGATTATTTGGTGAACCATATGATAGATGATGTTGTGAATCAAAATCAACACATTTACCATTATATTACTCCTGATTAAATTTGCAGTTATGTTGAGTATGAACAAATGAGTTTGAACTTCATGTGCTTATCCGGTGGCAGTTACAATAGTGATCCTGGTAGTGGTAGCGAGGGCGATTGAGAAAGTAATTTTGTAACTTATGACGAAAGTTCAGAAGAGGTCGACTTTTTCCTGAATAAGGGTATGTGATTTTGCATAGAACAATATACCTATTCCTTATACATGTCAAGAAAATATACTTTAACCAGCATGGGAACCTTATTGGCTTAGGAATGAATATATTTATTGAATCATCTTATGAGATAAGTATAATTATATAATAATCTTCATTAAGAGTAACTTTAATTTTAGTAGAATTAATACATTTTTAGTATATATAGATATACATGTTAACGGTTTAGCAAATGCACATACGTACATATATTCTATAAGTTACAATTGTTCTTGCCACAAAGCATATATTGCATAAAAAGATAAGAGATCAAGTTTATAATGGAGATGATCTAGACTAGGTACTAGTACACATTCGTTCTTGAAAAGCTCTTGTTTGTGTTAGGATATGTTATAGATGATGGTGATCTTCTAACCAAACTATTTAATTGATTAATGTTTTTTTCTCTTTATTACCCATGTGATTTGAACCCAGTCACATGAATTCCTAGTTGGGGTCTATTTTTTGTTTTTGTTTTTGGTTTTTGATGTGCCATATTGTGAAAGAACCCACATAAAACCTGAATACTTTGCCCTAATATACAACATTACAAATATACACTTGATCAAGACCAATGAGTCGAGATCTAAACTAGGCCAAACTGGGTTGTACAATAATAACCTAGTCTAACACCCCCAAAAGTTTTATTGGGAGGAAATTTGCGGACATTTGAACTAAATTTAAACTCATAAGCATACTGCGGCGATGAAGGAACGTGGAGCACGCAAACAATAGTTGTAGCAGCATGGTCTCGAACAAAATGAATGTCTATATTTATATGTTTTGTGCGTCGGTGTTGCACCAGATTAGTGGAACTGTTGCTATCACAATACACAATAGTCAACTTGGTATGCGGGCATCAAAGCTCTCAAAGAAGATTCTGTGTCCGCCAAGTTTCTACAACCGCATTAGCAACTCCACAGTTTTCAGCTTTGGCACTAGAACGAGGGATGACACCTTGTCGCTTAGAAGATCACAATACAGGTTTGTCGGCAAGAAACACACAGTACCCAGAAGTGGAGTGTCTAGTAGTCGAGCATCCTCCCTAGTCCGTATTGGAGAAAGCAGCGGGCTCGAAAATAGGTAAACATGAAGTCGAAGGTCATGGTCTAGAGTCCCCTGAATGTACATGAGGATAACGGTGTGTATGGTGCGGTTTGATTCAGTTATAGGCCAAAACCAAGGTGTGTATGGTGCGGTTTGGTTCGGTTATAGGCGAAAACCAAGCAATAACTATTATAGTCGGTTAATGCATTTCAGTAACCATTAGGTATTAGTTAGTATTGGTATGGTTAATGGTTTTAGTCAGTTTATGGTTTTGGTTAATGGTTAATATTGTTAACCATAATGATAAATAAAATAAAATAAAATAAAAATGAAAGTACATTGAATAAAAATGACAAAATAAAGTGCATTGCGAAAATCCAATACATGAACAAAAAGTTAATACACTACAAATTGATAAACTCAACGAGCAAAAACTTAGTAAGCATCAAATTGATGATGTTTCCGTTGATGAGAAATCTCAAGAAAACCCATACGCATGTATTTTAACTAATGTGACGTTCCATTAAATTGATAATGTTTATGTTGTCGTGATGTGCAAATACTTAGCGTTTACTAAACAGGTCTCCGTTTAGCTATTTATGTATAAAAATGAGTGGATTAGGGAATTTTCTTAAATTATATTTGGACTTGTACATTATTGATTTATCTATAGTTTATAATATAATAATTACATATAAACTATAATATAAATAATTACATATAATACTATCGGTTCGGTTACTAATGGGTAGATTACACTATAAAACTGAAATTGAACCACTTTTAGTTTAGCATAGAATAGAAACCGAACCATCAGTTATGAAAATGGTTTGGTTGTGTCGGTTAATTCGGTTATTATGCTCACCCGTACCTAAGGATACATTTAAGATCATGTAGATGGGGCTTTCGAGGATCATGCATGTACATACAGATTTTCTAGACAACAAATGAAATGTATGGCCGAGTGAAAGTAAGCTACTAAAGAGCACCAACTAAATTGCAATAAAGATTAAGATCAGCCGTCGGGATCCCACTCAAATCCAATTTTGGACGGCTTCTGCAAGTAATTGGCAAAGGCTGCTTTTCAGCATCTTTACTTGCTCAAGTACATCAATAACCTACTTTTGCTGAGATAAAAATAGATGATTTGGTCCTTAAAGAGAAGTGATGACCAAGAAATAGTTTAGGCCCCAAGATCGGGTATAATGAACTCATGAATAGGTATAAACTAATGGAGAAAAGTAGTAGACTAAGTTGTGAGAAATATATCATCCAAATATGTGAGAAGATTAGTCGTTTCCCGAGTTGTGTGGTATGTAAATAGAGAAGTGTCGGTGCGACTATGTTAAAAACCTAGTCAGGTGGCATACTTTGCAAACCTATGGTATAATACATATGGAGCTTGCTTCAAACCATATAAATATCTTTGGAGACGACGTACATATTGTGAACCATGTATTGTGAAAACCCGGGGACCGATGCATGCAACAGTCATCGAGAGGTGGCCGTGAAGATTTGCATTCTTTATAACTAGCTGGGAGGTGTACACACATGAAAAAAGGAGGTTGATATTGTTTTAATCAAAAAGATTATGAAACGTTTTGGTGTTGCATTCACTATCGTTGTCGCATTGAAGTGTTTTAATGGTACAACCAAATAAAGTTTTTATGAGGTTTGAGAAGTTGGGGAATTTATTTATGACTTCAGATTTGTGTTTGATTGGGGAAATCCAAAGGTAAGGATCATATTGGTGTTACAAAATAACATAATAACGCAAACCACCAATGCTACTAATAAGAGGTGTTCAAATATCCGAATAAATTACATCAAATGCATTAGAAACAGTTGAATTTGAAATGAAAAACGGTAAACGAATGTGTTTGCCAATACGGCAAGCTTGGCGTAACATATTACGAGTGTATGGCCTATGTTCATGTATCAATGATTTCTTTATTCTTAAATTGCTTTAAATAAGGGTTTGTGAAAATAAGGAGATAGCGGCGCTATCTTTGGCAAGGATCACCTCGCTATGGGTTTCACCTCGCGACACTATAATGGTACGTAGTGGCCATGCACAATCTCCGGATAACGACGTTATCTGTGGATAGCGGTTCTATTCGCCGTAAACAGTAAAGAAACCCTGTTTTTCATGTATCGGGCCATATAAAAGCCATAAACCCCTTGGGAGGCCGTCATTTCTCACTCCCAACCCTAGAGAAAACCCTAAAACTCTCTCTTAAGCTTCCTTTGGTGTTCTTGCTTCATTCTTGGATTTTTGAAGGATTTTTGAAGAAGAGTAAGAAGGGAATGTGCTAGAGTAGGTCATTATTGGAAGGAATCAGCTCCTTTGGTGTTTTTGGACCATTTTAAGTGTTCATACCTTTGTCTCCTTAAGTTTCCTTGTTTAAAATGGAGTTATGAGATCTTTTGGAGTCTTAAAAGGCAATGATGGTTCCATTTGATGGAATGGCAAAGGATTTGGGAGCTAGAGGGTGGACCCCTTCTCCTTTTAGCTTTTAAATCCTAGTAAGAACCCTAACCTAGTCTTGAAATCCTTGTTGGAGAAGTTTGAGCTTAGTTCTCACCATTTTTGAAGCTAGATCTTGACCATGAGCTTGCATGGCTATGATTAGTTGGTAAAGTTTATGTTTGTATGAGTCTAGGGGTTGTTTGTGATAGTTCTTGAAAGTTATAGGCTCTGACTTAACGTATTAAGAACTTTGGAAACTGTTTGGCTGAACAGAGGAGATATCGTCGCGATCTCTAGTTAGGATGTTACCTCAGTCAAACTTAGCGATGTTGACTTTCTAACTTAGCGACACTATCTCTATAGATAGCGGCGCTAAGTGATGTTGACTTTGACTTTTAGGTCAAACTTAAGGAAGTAATGGATTTTTGGTCCTAGGATGGGCTTGATTGAGTAGGAACCTTATTTGATGCGATGTTTTGAATTTAGGAAGCTCGGAAGGATTATTGCCGGGACTTTCTTAATTTGTGTAGCTGTCCATCAGGTGAGTCTCCTCACGATGTGATGTGTATGCAATGTGTATGATGAATGTTTGTTTATTAGTACTAATAATTGTGGATGAAATGTGATGGCGGATCGGGGTGTGCCCGAGAGCCGGACGGATCGGGGTGAGCCCGAGAGTCCATACATTATACCGATGACGGACGGAAAGTAGTGAGTCTGTGAGTCCTAGTCGGGGCGGATCGGGGTGACCCCAAGAGCCAGGTTGTTCGGGGTGAGTTCGGAGACCTTTTACTTGTTATTTATGTATTATTGTGATGCGGTATGTATTATTGTGATGCGGTAATCTGGGAAACTCACTAAGCGATGTGTTTACGGTTGTTAGTTTAAATGTTGCAGGTACTTCGGGGAATGGCGGGAAGGGACCGACTTGATTACATGGCATTCACTCTAGTGTTTAGTTTTCCATTGTTACTATTATTTTCTGTGATTGAACTATGTGTTTTGAATTAACTTAATGGCGTGAATGTTTTTACTCGTATTTGAGACTTGGTTAATATGTTTTAAAGAAAAAATTTTGGATTGTAATTTTTGGGACGTTACAACGAGTATCTTTATTACAACTTACAAGAGATAAGATAATTTAAAACTTGATTGCCGAGGTGACCGAACATTTGATGCCACAATAATTTATTGGATGGCATATGTGAAAATCTCAGATTTTCGTTGAATATTTGGATTTTTGCTGATAGTATTTGCAAAAATCTCATATCTCTTTGAAGATCTAAGATTTTTCCTCAATGTCATCTGTGAATATCTCATATTTTTAACAGGGCCGTCTCAAGCCGATTTGGGGCCCGGGGAGAAATATAAAATTGGGCCCCTAGCGATAAACTTTTTTTATAATAAAAGAGGGCGGGAATATTTTCTAGAAATCATTTTAAAAAGTCAACACAATTAATAAATTACTAAAAGTGAAGGGAACTACCTGCGATGCCCAACAGCCCAAGTGTTAAATAGCTTTCTGTTTCTGATTTCTGCGTGACTGCTTATTCAAATTTCTGCTTTTGCTTAAGAAAATCCGAAAAAAGAGTCAAATACTGATAGAAACTCGAAAATTAGCAACAATCCACCAAAAAATAGAGATAAAAATCAGAAAATAAATTATAAACCTTATTTGCTTTTGATAGAAACTAGAAAATCAGCAACAATCCACCAAAAAAAAAATAAACCTGCAACTAAATGAGAGTAAAATATCAGGAAAAAAACAAAATAAAAATCAGAAAAAATAAAGAAAGAGGAATCAGAGGACTAACAGATGAAGATTTTAAATCCTAACTCATATATAGGATTTAGATCAAACCCACACCAAAAAATCATAATCATTTCAGTAGTTTATTTCATTAAATGCATAAACAATCACATATAAACATGTAAATTTCGACATGCGAAAATATTATATAACAAATCTATAATACCGAGTTATTTGAAATTGCATAGATCTTGACCCTCCATTTGGACTTTGATAATATAGTAGTATCTTTTAGATGGTTATATTTCAAATAAGAAATAGTATAACATACAAGTGGTGAAATGCACTTACAATCTGCACATCGTTAATAAGTACACTTTTTTGAAAGCATTGTTTATCAGGTTTAAAAACCTTTTAGCTTTTAAGTCTAACAAAACAAACCCTTTAATTTAATCATTTTGGAAAACAAAAGTGAAAAGTCACACTGAAAAATGAGGAATTTAATGATTAGTTTATTGTTTTCCAACAGAATGTTGGCAAGATTCGTTTCGTTTTTGTGATTTTAGTTCATGTACTTAATTTAAACATAGTTTAATGGTCTCCTAACATGGAGTGACACAGAAAAGAGCCATTTAAAAACTATTTTGGATAATCTGTGAAATCAGAAATCAAAAACTGATTGCCAATTCATCACTTCCTGAGCAAATCGACACCCAACTAGGATTCTGCCAAGTCGCACCTTCCTAATTACGCAAATAATTTCTAAACTTAAGAATCTTGATTGCCAATCTGAAGTAGAGCCGTGAATAACAAAACAAAAATAATAAATTGCAAATCGATTGAGAAAAGAATTAATCTGTGAAATCAAATCGATTGAGGAAAGAATTAATCTGTGAAATTGCAAATCGATTGAGAAAAGAATTAATCTGTGAAATCAAATCGATTAAGGAAAGAATTAATCTGTTAAATCGATTGAGGAGCAACCGAGCAAGAATTAATCATTTAATCTGTGAAATCGATTGAGGAGCAAGAATTAAACAAACCTGGAATCGTGTTTGCGTCCCTTTGATCTCAGTAATCGGTAGCCATGAACAATCATCTCCCTTGGAAACGGGAGCATCGTTAATGTGGAAAACGTAAACGTTAGGTTGTATCGCTAATCCGCATTCGTATTCCCGCTTCCTGATAATGGGTTGGACACAATTGGGCTTAGCTTAAGGCTAATGCTAAAAAAATGGACCTGGACTATAAACATCTAATAAAAATCGGGGGCCCTTTGGCGTTTGGGGGCCCGAGCGGTCGCCCAACTTGCCCAGCCCATTGGGCCGGCCCTGATTTAAGTATTATTTAGAGTAAACTGCAAATTTGATCACTGTGGTTTTCAAAAAACTGTTGATGATATCCAAAAATATTTCAACTTGTACCAATAGTCCAAAAATTAAAATCTTTTGTGGTTTTGGTCCCTAGAAAACTTTAAAGGTCTGTTTTAGCCTTTCACTTTCCATTTTATGTTATTTTAAAGCTTTCTTAATACTTAAATAATTAAAAAAAAGAAATAACCCACCCCACCACTTCTACCCCTACCTTGTAATGCCTGGTTTCTCAATCTTAGGATACACCAAAAATGATTAATCAAACACAAGTATTATATTGGTGTAAACCCAAAAGATGAGTAACTAGTTACAAAGTTGCATCAAAAGCCTAGTTTAAGTTATAAACTATATACAACAAGTATTACGAGTATTACACAAAAACCGGGACATTTAAAAGTTCAAACAACAAACTTCATTCCATTCCAAAGTCTAGGTCCATTCCAACTAACCCTCCGTGATGTGTTTTCCATGACCTGCACACCAGAACCTAACACTGACAACAATAACAATAATTACTCTAATTATACGATCAATATGTATTTTTGACTCGGCCACTGTTGCTTATTTATAACGGTTTGCTCAATCAAAGGTTACAACCATAACCACAACATAGCACAATCATATATGAACTCAATTACTACAATCCTCATTGTTAAAATAATCAAATGCAATAACGCATTACCTCAGTCACGCTAACATCTACTCTTCTCTATTAATCAGTTTTTATACTCAACTCATCATTTATTATCCACCATAACAATATCACTCTACCACTTAGTCTCATGAAATCAACATAACACATAGAAATATATAAATAAATATATATACTCTGCGTAAAACAAGTGTAACTCTACTCAAGTACTAGAAAGTACTCACTTGATATCAATTTAGTATATGAAATCCCCAAGTTACACGTACCAGGCTCCTGTTCACTAGACTCGGTTATACCACCACAGTATGAATCAATTCTCAAACATCCACGATCATCTCAACGACATCTAACTCAAAAGATGTATAAATCAAAAGCAGGAAAAAGGAGTACAAACGGTAAATATCAACTCTATATTTACCGAAACCTCCAAATCCACGGTTCTACTCATTCAACCGTAGAAACTCTACAATAATCACACCAATTACTCTAAAGGCATCCACTAACAACCTACTAACATCATATATAACAATTTGTAGCTAAATCACAAAAATTGAAAACTAGGGTTTGAAACCCCCAAAACCGAGAGATACTTACCTCGACGAATTAGGAAGCAAGAACACGTTTACGGGGTTAGATTCATGCTTCTATATGCTTCCCCACGAACCTACAGGCTTCGTTTCACTCAAAATCGCCATTTGAAGCTCTCAAAATCGAAAATGAAATGTTATTCCTCGAAATGGGTTTTCTGCACTTTAAAAGGCTCTGCACGCGTAACACGGTCGTGTAAAATTTAACACGCCCGTGTAATGCAACAGTGCCCGTGTAAAATTTAACACGCCTGTGTTTTGCTACAGTAACCAGCAAACACAAAATTACCGTGTATTACACGACCCGTGTAACATTTACACGACCCGTGTAAGCCATTTTTGGCATTTTTAAGGCTCAAATTTCTTCCAAATGGGTTTCTAATCACCCAAACTCATACATCAACTTAACTAATCTTAATCACACCAAGATTAGTACATAATAAAGGTTTTAACCTCTTCTCCCAAATCAAACAACTCATCACTCAAAGGTAATTATAAAAGATTGCTACACAACTCTTAATAACTCAAAGCTAGAACCATACTAATTATAAGGTAATAACTCTACTTACCTTAGTAAGCACCTCAAAATGAAAATGGGTCTTACAAGTTCTTACCCCCTTCAAAACATTCCGTCCTCGGAATCTCTTGAAACAAAAATGGATATTTTGACCGCAAAATCTTAACGCTCGCCATCATTCTCGTAAGATGATTTCTATAGCCATATTGGCTATCATCATTGCCATGTGGGAAAATACTCACTCCTTCAGGGCACACACTTTTCTATAGCATCATTGACATCAAGGTATCTCACCTCACTCCTCAAGTGATACTCCAATCACCAACTTCAACTTGTCTCATATAGCCATCTGGAACTCAACATTCATTTCAAATTTTTCTCAAAATGATCTTACTCTCACTCAATAAGAATAATGGTCTCACCGATCTCAAGCTCATTTTCTCTCTCCATTTATTCCTCCAATAACAACACGCTAGTTATTGATTTCTCCGAATTGCACATTCTCATTGTTTAGAGTAGGAGAAACACTCATACAACATAAAAGACACGCATATTCAATTGTCTCACCCATGTTGCATAACTCATCAACACTAGGATGTAAATCCAACAATAATATAATATTAGAAACTATTTCGAGTTTCACTCACATCTCCTCTAATTTGGTATTTAACCCTCGACCCTTTGGTTATATAATACTCTTTTCAGTTGTGTTATCGATACAACTGATTGCAACTTATCCGAAAGCTCATTCATCTCTGTTTCCACCTCAACACACATATTAGGTTTTTACCCAATATACAACTAACAATCCTCCACCAAAGTGGCTCCCCTTCATACCAATTTAACAACATACCTCATGTTGTTTCTCTCGATGTACTCACTCATTATATTTTCTCTTATGTGGACAAATCCACATCATATTCTCAATAAATCATTTACTCTATTAAACTCGATAATTTATTGTCAAATAAATTCTCAACACAACCACATATATTCCTTCTGACACACTATCAGTAAGGATTTTTCTTCTCGTCATTTCTCCCTCGTTATCATCTCAATCTCCAATTCATCATAATGACATAGAATAGGTGATATATACAACTTACCGAAATCTCTACACATGGCTCAAAATAATAAAATTTGACACCGCAATCTCTACAATGGGATCATATCTCATTATCCAATTTACTTATATAAAAAAAATAACTCAACATTATTATAGCAAAATCTACTATTCGTCGTCTTATATGAATAATAGTTTTGTCATCTCGACATTCACATATTTATCTCATTGGCAGTAATCGATTTGATTGCTAAGGAACGAATCCTATCAATCACAACCATAATTACTTTCCTCCTCTTTTTAACTCATTACATAATTATACAACTTTATCTCGTGTAACATGCAAGAAATCTCTCACACATTCTCAACAGGACTACATTACAAACATATTTACTCATAGCATCACTTCTCAACAGTATAACTCACTGTAGTACTGTTAATCTACCTCTGTTTTGTCACACCCCGATCCTTGGCGGAATCGATCAAGGCGTGATATATTGTTCAAAGTCTCATGACAACTATGTTATAATATGATTAGATTCAATTAAGTACTAAGTAGGCAAACAAGATCCACAACATACAAATACAAATTCAAATACAAACAACATTTATTACATCAAATTTAAATAGTCTTGTGGGTTTCTAAGGTATACCCTACTTTTCATCAACTTTATTCTTCAAATCTGCATCATGGGTAAAAACAAGTCAACTACGAGAGTTGGTGAGTAATCTAGTTTTATTAAAGAAAATTGTGAGTTTGAATAATTTGAAATTTGTTTTCTTTTGAAGTTGGCAAGCAAGTGTTATTGAGATAACAGTTTATAAATCAAAAATTGATTAACAAATGATAACAACAACAATAAGTCCTCACCCTATATATACATATATATGTATATATATAGGATGGAGCATCTAATCATCATACACACTCAACCACGTGCAATCAATCACCTTTAGCGTCCCAAGGCGGGGTGGTCAACCCAATAGCGCTATTATTGTCCATAACGTACCTCAAGAATACGGGCATAGTCATGGAGATTAGACTAAAAATGGTAATGCACTACAAGTACATGTAGCGTAAACAAACAATAATTATACAAATAATGATTCACGTATAAATGTCCCAACAATGTCTCAATGGTGAAAAAATAATAAAATGAAGTTGGAACATATTAAAACCACATGATACACCCCAAAAGTATTGAAAATTATAAAATATGGGGTAGATTACTCACTTTAGTCCAAACGGAATACGCGTGTCGTACGAAAAACGGCTCTGGTCAAAATGACGTAGAACCTAATATAATTAATAGTTTTGGCTTAGGAATCGATAAACGGGAATATAGTATTAATAAAAATAATTAGACATATATTCTTATATTAGATGAATTAACAATAATCCAAATTTTGTTTTGAATATTAATGTATTCATATGTTAAATGAGTTTTAAATTGAATTAATTACTTTGCTTAATTAATTTATATTTTCTCTTTAGGCAAGATTTTAATAATTTCTTATTAAAATAATAACTAGTCAAATTATAAGTATTTATAGATTTTATATATTATAAACAATTATTTATATGAAATAATCATTAAAAATGCATTTTTACATGCTTAGATATTTAGGAAAATGGTTTTAAATACTAAACAGTAATGAAACATTCTGAAATTATCAGAAAATCATTATTTCATAAAATAGTAATTACTGTAAAATTTTCATATTTTTCTTAACTGTTTTAGTATTTATTTAGTATTTTAATAATTAAACCACAACAAATTTCGGGAAAAATAATAAATGATTCCCAAAAATTTTGGAAAATTAACCATAGTTTTATAACATTATATTGCGTCTACTGTAAATATTTTGGATATTTTGGACAATGGGAAGTATTTATTATGTTTTTCATTATTAACTAATCAATAAAATCATAAATAATAGTAAACTATTAAGAAAAATTCATTAAACTTTTTATCTATGATTAATATGTCATATATGATATTGTGACAAGGGTTTATAATTTTCGGACTTGTATAGCTATTTATTAACAATTTAACCCATTAAACAATCATTAAATTTGGAAAAATAAGAAAACATTCTTACAAAAATCTGTAAATTTGTGCATGGGGTCTTTATAATGTTATTAAGGTGCGAAAAATATAAAATCGTGTTTTTGACATACATAACTATATGTTTCTATTTATTTAGCTTCAACAAAATAAAATACAAAATAACCATAAAACTGTAATATAAATGCATGAAACTTCATAAATTATGTTTTCACAGTTTATGGGTCATCCCATAATTTTCTCAGAATTTATTGAATACAAAACGTATTTTATATGAATTATTGCCCTATTTTAGTGCAATAATTATAATAATTCGATAAAAATGAGTTAATTTCTGAAAATTTCCAGAACTTCTTATTTTATTAATGGGATTCTGAGAAAAATCAGGTTTATACATAAAATGAGTTTTAGATATTTTGATGGATTTAATTTGTTTCATGTATGAATTTGAAACTTTTAACAACATACCTTGAGGAATGCTTCAAGAGGGATGAAGATTTGAGTATGAGGGATTGTTCTTGGCTGGAAAATGAAGCTTTCTTGGAGAAATTTCGAGATTGAGAGTGAGAGAAAGAATAGAGAGGGTTTGAGTGGTGATGAGAATAATGTGGTGAGAGGAAAAGGAAAGGAAAGATGATGGGAGGTGTGAGTGGGAGACCATGGGAATATCTTTTGACTTTTGGTGGTCTTCATAATTTTCCACTAGCACAAGCATCTTAAGAGTTTTATAAAATTTAATGTAGTGTTTATAAAAATAGAGTTTTATAAAAAAATAGGTTATTATTTGATTATAACAATCTACTTTGATTTGAAGTTTAATTATAGCATTCAAGTTTGATTCTTTTAATTTAGTTAGAGAATTATACTTTTATTTGATTATAATATGGTATCATAATTTAATTTGATTATAGTTATAACATTATACTATGCTATATTGCTATTAACATCAATTTATAACGTAGTGTATGAGTTTTGATCCTATTAGCGTCAAGTAATCTCGATTAGGGTTTATTAGATTTCCAATTGGGTTGGGTTGACCCGAATCCATTTTAGGCGGATGTCACAGTCTCCCCTACTTTAGGAAATTTCGTCCCGAAATTTAATAAGAAAGTACCTTAAGAGAAAAGATGCGGGTATTTGGTACGCATATGATCCTCACGCTCCCATGTATACTCGGGTCCACGTGCCGACTGCCACCTGACCTTGACTAGGGGAATGCGACTTCTTTTGAGTTGCTTTTCCTTCCGGTCGGCAATTTCTAAGGGTATCTCGATAAATTGCATTGTCTCGTCAATTTGGATATCCTCGAGAGGAACATGAAGGTTCTCGTCTGCTAAACACTTTTTGAGGTTAGCTATATGAAATAATGGGTGAACTTTCTGAAGCTCTGTTGGTAGATCCAACTCATAGGCTACTGGTCCGATCCTTTTCAGGATCTTAAACCGGCCTACGTAGCGTGGTGCCAATTTACCCTTGCGTCCAAATCGAACCACACCTTTCCATAGGGACACTTTTAACATGACCATGTCACCCACGATAAATTCAAGCGGTTTGCGTCGCTTGTCGGCATTACTCTTTTGTCGGCTACGAGCTGTGAGAAGGTTATTGCGAATCTGAGTGATTTTGTCGGTTGTTTCCTGGATAAGCTCAGGACCAACGATTGGAGAATCCACTGTTGCGCGAATTTCGTGAGACTCCCCAATTTCATGCCAGCAAATAGGAGATCGGCATTTACGGCCATACAATGCCTCAAATGGTGGCATCCCGATGCTTGAATGATAACTGTTATTATAGGAGAATTCCACCAACGGTAAATGAGAGTCCCATTTCCTCCGAAATCTAAGACACACGCCCTCAACATATCTTCGAGTGTTTGAATTGTCCTCTCAGATTGACCATCAGTCTGAGGATGATAGGCGGTACAGTATGTATGTATATATGTATGTATATGTATGTATGTATGTGTATGTATGTATGTATGTATGTATGTCTGTGTATGTATGTTTGTAATGTCATTTTATAGCTGATACGCATAAGAGGAATAAAATATGCAAGATACAGGTGGACCACGAGCTGTATATACGCCAGGTGAGTAGGTTCTAATCCATTATTATGATATTATTTAATTAAATGTTCTTTGAATTATTTCCACTTTCCGGAGATATAATTTTTTTTTTATAAAGAGTCTTTTCGTTTTCCCTGTCCTTATCGGAGTTAAGCAGTGAATGTTGAAAAAATAGCACTTTGGGTAGTCGAAAGGTTTTTAAAAGTCTTTTCGTTTTCCTGTCTTTATCAAGTTAAGCAGTTAATGTTGAAAAAATAGCACCTAGGGTAATCCAAAGGTTTTTAAAAGTCTTTTCGTTTTCCTGTCCTTATCAAGTTAAGCAGTTAATGTTGAAAAAATAGCACCTAGGGTAATCGAAAGGTTTTTTAAAAGTCTTTTCGTTTTCCTGTCTTTATCAAGTTAAGCAGTTAATGTTGAAAAAATAGCACCTAGGGTAATCGAAAGGTTTTTAAAAGTCTTTTCGTTTTCCTGTCCTTATCAAGTTAAGCAGTTAATGTTGAAAAAATAGCACCTAGGGTAATCGAAAGGTTTTTAAAAGTCTTTTCGTTTTCCTGTCTTTGAATATAATCTCAGAAGATCTAGGGCCTTCATCTTTGGGCTTTGCTTATGAGCAATCTCAAAACTTACTTCCAGGTTGAATTCTAGTACTTTTATGTCAGTTTGGTTTTTATCATCTAACATTTGTTTTTTTTTTTTTGTTTTTTTTAAAGCTCCACTAATGGATAGTTTAACGGATTACAATCCATTCATGGACGAGCACTTAACGAACAGTGAGATTATCCCCATGAATGAAGGATTCATGGCTAGCATACAGAATGACAATCAACTACAGGTGATTCATAACGACAGTGTTGGAATGAATCCTGAGTTTGAGGGAGGTTTTCAATACCAGAATCACCTTCAGATGATTCAAAGAAATCTAGAGGGATTTCAAAACCCTGGGTTCATAGCTGAAAATCAACAGTTACTGCCGACGTCAGATACTAATGTTATTGCACCAAAGTTTATCTTTGGTCAGGATCATGCTCAATTGATCCAGAATGACAATAGCACAACCGGATTTGATTCTTTGAGTCCAAGAACCACAGTAGTTGGCAGTGGAAGTGGTTCTAGACAACCATTAAGTAAGGAAGCAATAACTCAGCACTTTAACAAGCATCTTTTGGAAGCTGCAAAGGAACTCAACGTTGGATCAACCCAGTTGAAGAATCGTTGTAGGGAGTTAGGCATACCAAAATGGCCTCGAAGACAGCTTAAGAGTCTAGAAACTCTTATTAACAATACTCAGGTTAAAAATTGCATTTTTTTTTTCAAAATTTTAGTACCATGAGATTGTATTGACTGAAGGTATTTATGTAACAGGAATTGAATAATATTGCTAATGAAGCAGACGTAATACTTGGTATAGAAAATGAGAAAAAAGCAATATTCGAGGGTTCCAGTTCGAAGATGACTGATACCACAAAGAAATTTAGGCAAGCTGTCTTTAGAGATGTTTACAGGAAACGAAAGGCCGAGGAGATGGAGGAAACTTCATCAGGGACCCATGCACAGCAGCAATCTTTGCCATCCGGTTCTGCTATAGAGGTTGATTTACTTGGGCATGTAAATGATGAAGGCTCACATCCTATAATAGAAACTATGGTTATTCCTATTCTTCAGGAAGGTCCAAGTCAAGTACTTTTTGATGAAGATTGGAGTTTCTTAGATCAGGAAGATATGAATCTTGATTTACTTGAGAATGTAAATGATGAAATTTCACATCCTTTGATAGAAGGTATGACCATTCCTATTCTTCAGGAAGGTCCAAGTCAAGTACTTTCTAATTCTGATATGAGTGGTTTTAACCCTGACTTTCTCAAGATCATAAGTGAAGAGAAAATAGAAGACTTAACAGGTGAGATAGCCTGCTTTCGGTGTTCAGATTGAATTCCAACATTAGTCTAATGAAACCGTTGGTACCGTTCCTGTTTCCGTTTATGCCATTAATGCTAATGTTTGTCATGGCGGCTGCCACAACGACATGAAATATAACGGTGTCCACCAGTGGAGTCATCGGTCGATCTGTTGATGGTGTGATGGTATGTTGGTTACTTTGACAAGGTGGCATTCTTGTGCTATTGAGATTAAAGATGGAATGATTGTAGGTTTTCGATAATAGTTATTGGTCAGATATTATCGACCGTGTAAGGGTAGGGGTATAACATGTACATAAAATGTCTAGATGTATGGTTCTGTAGTATTATAAAATACTCCTATAGTATTTTAGATTTGTATTCTGTTTTAGAGTTTATTTGTATATGGTTATTGATAAGTTTTTAGACTTGTTGTTCACTACAATTATTCCTAAACACATGTTAGTCATACCTTGGACCAATAGAGTTGATCAGGCTCTATTTATCCTAGATATGATTACATAACTATCTAGGCCTACTCGTAGTGTTCAACTCATCTTATTACTCTTGTATTGTTTTGGTTATGACACTGTTCTAGTATGTATGTACTTGTACTTATACTTTATAAAAATATCATTGTATTGGGCACCTTCTGGGCTTTCCATGGGTATTAAATGTGAATCATGTAGCATTTGCGTGGGCCCCCATAATACTAAGTTTTCACATGTTTTCCCACTTCTAGGACCATTAGGGAACTTAATAGTCCAATGAGTTGGCCATTTTAGAGTGTATCCTTTCGGATACGTTTGATAAGGTCGGGTATTTTGATGGCTCAAAAGTAATGTGAATGACGCGCTTTGGCCTATAGGTTTGGGAACTCTCGCCTTTGGTCCCCAGGTAAGCAAACTGGTCCCTCGGTTGATTGGGATGTATACGAATGCTTACCTAGTCAGGACTTTCAGGCTACCGGCACCTCCCCCTTCCAGTTACTACGCGTCCATTACTATGATCCTACCCAACTAGAGTGGATGACTTGGAATTTCCTATGAGTTCTAAGGATTATATACGTATATTTTTTTTTTTTTGAAACCACTTGAGTATGTGTGTGATTTTCAGAGAAACAAGAGAAAATTTACAAGTGTAGGCACACATATAAGTGTCATGAGTAATACGTAAGCACATAAGGGAGCAATTAGCACACAAAGGTATTCCTAGAATTTTCTAAGTGCGAATTGCATGCAGTTGTGTGTGCATTTTATAAACTAGCATACGAGAGGACCCTAGAGGCTATAGACTAGGTCAAGGCAATTAACCTAATTCCCTATAGTCAAGGGCTCTGATACCAATCTGTCACACCCCGATCCTTGGCGGAATCGATCAAGGCGTGATATATTGTTCAAAGTCTCATGACAACTATGTTATAATATGATTAGATTCAATTAAGTACTAAGTAGGCAAACAAGATCCACAACATACAAATACAAATTCAAATACAAACAACATTTATTACATCAAATTTAAATAGTCTTGTGGGTTTCTAAGGTATACCCTACTTTTCATCAACTTTATTCTTCAAATCTGCATCATGGGTAAAAACAAGTCAACTACGAGAGTTGGTGAGTAATCTAGTTTTATTAAAGAAAATTGTGAGTTTGAATAATTTGAAATTTGTTTTCTTTTGAAGTTGGCAAGCAAGTGTTATTGAGATAACAGTTTATAAATCAAAAATTGATTAACAAATGATAACAACAACAATAAGTCCTCACCCTATATATACATATATATGTATATATATAGGATGGAGCATCTAATCATCATACACACTCAACCACGTGCAATCAATCACCTTAGCGTCCCAAGGCGGGGTGGTCAACCCAATAGCGCTATTATTGTCCATAACGTACCTCAAGAATACGGGCATAGTCATGGAGATTAGACTAAAAATGGTAATGCACTACAAGTACATGTAGCGTAAACAAACAATAATTATACAAATAATGATTCACGTATAAATGTCCCAACAATGTCTCAATGGTGAAAAAATAATAAAATGAAGTTGGAACATATTAAAACCACATGATACACCCCAAAAGTATTGAAAATTATAAAATATGGGGTAGATTACTCACTTTAGTCCAAACGGAATACGCGTGTCGTACGAAAAACGGCTCTGGTCAAAATGACGTAGAACCTAATATAATTAATAGTTTTGGCTTAGGAATCGATAAACGGGAATATAGTATTAATAAAAATAATTAGACATATATTCTTATATTAGATGAATTAACAATAATCCAAATTTTGTTTTGAATATTAATGTATTCATATGTTAAATGAGTTTTAAATTGAATTAATTACTTTGCTTAATTAATTTATATTTTCACTTTAGGCAAGATTTTAATAATTTCTTATTAAAATAATAACTAGTCAAATTATAAGTATTTATAGATTTTATATATTATAAACAATTATTTATATGAAATAATCATTAAAAATGCATTTTTACATGCTTAGATATTTAGGAAAATGGTTTTAAATACTAAACAGTAATGAAACATTCTGAAATTATCAGAAAATCATTATTTCATAAAATAGTAATTACTGTAAAATTTTCATATTTTTCTTAACTGTTTTAGTATTTATTTAGTATTTTAATAATTAAACCACAACAAATTTCGGGAAAAATAATAAATGATTCCCAAAAATTTTGGAAAATTAACCATAGTTTTATAACATTATATTGCGCCTACTGTAAATATTTTGGATATTTTGGACAATGGGAAGTATTTATTATGTTTTTCATTATTAACTAATCAATAAAATCATAAATAATAGTAAACTATTAAGGAAAATTCATTAAACTTTTTATCTATGATTAATATGTCATATATGATATTGTGACAAGGGTTTATAATTTTCGGACTTGTATAGCTATTTATTAACAATTTAACCCATTAAACAATCATTAAATTTGGAACAATAAGAAAACATTCTTACAAAAATCTGTAAATTTGTGCATGGGGTCTTTATAATGTTATTAAGGTGCGAAAAATATAAAATCGTGTTTTTGACATACATAACTATATGTTTCTATTTATTTAGCTTCAACAAAATAAAATACAAAATAACCATAAAACTGTAATATAAATGCATGAAACTTCATAAATTATGTTTTCACAGTTTATGGGTCATCCCATAATTTTCTCAGAATTTATTGAATACAAAACGTATTTTATATGAATTATTGCCCTATTTTAGTGCAATAATTATAATAATTCGATAAAAATGAGTTAATTTCTGAAAATTTCCAGAACTTCTTATTTTATTAATGGGATTCTGAGAAAAATCAGGTTTATACATAAAATGAGTTTTAGATATTTTGATGGATTTAATTTGTTTCATGTATAAATTTGAAACTTTTAACAACATACCTTGAGGAATGCTTCAAGAGGGATGAAGATTTGAGTATGAGGGATTGTTCTTGGCTGGAAAATGAAGCTTTCTTGGAGAAATTTCGAGATTGAGAGTGAGAGAAAGAATAGAGAGGGTTTGAGTGGTGATGAGAATAATGTGGTGAGAGGAAAAGGAAAGGAAAGATGATGGGAGGTGTGAGTGGGAGACCATGGGAATATCTTTTGACTTTTGGTGGTCTTCATAATTTTCCACTAGCACAAGCATCTTAAGAGTTTTATAAAATTTAATGTAGTGTTTATAAAAATAGAGTTTTATAAAAAAATAGGTTATTATTTGATTATAACAATCTACTTTGATTTGAAGTTTAATTATAGCATTCAAGTTTGATTCTTTTAATTTAGTTAGAGAATTATACTTTTATTTGATTATAATATGGTATCATAATTTAATTTGATTATAGTTATAACATTATACTATGCTAT